>BJCM01221522.1:0-10504 GCA_018326385.1 Flaveria bidentis | reverse complement strand
CTATACTGATGTTGATTAGTATCCTCCCCCTCAGAATCAGGACAGAGATTATGGTTTCTGGGTATGGGTGTCTTGGCTGACTTGCAATCTTTCATGTCAAATCTTTCTAAGATGTCATTGACATACTTAGATTGATTGATAAAGAACCCTTCCTTCATTTGCTTCACCTGAATTCCAAGGAAAAAGTCCATTTTTCCCATGGAACTCATCTCAAACTTCTTCTTCATGATGCTTTCAAAGTCTTTACAAATTTGGTCGTTTGAGGAGCAAATATGATGTCATCAACATTGACTTGAACATGCAATATGTAATTTCCAGACTTCCTTATGAAAAGAGTCTTATCAATGGTACCTCTAGTGTAACCATTCTTCAAAAGAAACTAAGACAAAGTCTCATACCACAATCTAGGTGCTTGGTGCAACCCATAAAGAGCTTTATCCAATTTACACACATAGTTGAGGTGCTATGGGTCTTCAAATCCAGGAGGCTGGCACACATAGACTTCCCTATTTATATCCCTATATAGAAAGGCTCACTTGACATCAAGTTGGTAGACAATGAAATTCTTGGATGCAGCATAAGCAAGGAAGATCCTAACTGCCTCAAGTCTTGCAACAGGTGTAAAGACATCAGTATAATCGATTCCTTCCTCTTGAGTGTATCCTTGAACCACAAGTCTTGCCTTGTTCTTGATAATCAAGCCTCTGTCATCTCTCTTGTTTCTGAAAACCCATTTGGTGTCTATAGGTACTTGACCGGATGGTAGCGGACATAGTTTCCAAACCTTTTGTCTTTTGAATTGAAGCAACTCCTTTTGCATCGATTCAACCCAGCTACTATCTTTCAAGGCATCTTCTACTTTCTTGGGTTCCATCTGGGATAAAAAGCATGAGTACAAGCAGACATTCCCATGATAAGTCTATCCTTTTGTTCTCACACCTTCAGAGACATCCCCTATGATGTTCTCAACTGGATGAGTGTTATGAATTTTTAGTCGCGGAATCACTTCCAGTTGCAAAGATAAATCCAGATTGGACATATTTTGCTCAGGAGTTAGAACACTTTGTCCAGCTGTTGTTTCAAACGCATTCAATGAGGACTGGTTGAAAGAATGAGAAACATCATCATTTGTTGGCTATGAAGCAGCATTAACAGTGTCGTGTTTCTCCAAGATGCTACTTCCATCAGCTTGGTGTTGTGATCAATTTGATTTTCTATTTTAAGAATAAAAGATTTTAGTGTTTTAGTAATTTCATCTTTAGATCTTAAAAAGAATACCCATGTAAATCTTGTAAAATCATCAACAATCACAAGGCAGTATAATTTCCTTCCAATGGTCATTATATTTGTGGGACCAAATAGATCCATGTGCAATAAGTTTAATGGAGTGGTGATATAGTTAACAACTTTGGATTTATGAGATTCTCTGTGTTGCTTCCCTTTCAGGCATGTAACACAGTTGTCTTTGCAGAAAAATTCATTTTTAGGAAAACCATGTACCAAGTTATTTTTAGCCAATTTATTCATTTTCTTAAAATTTACATAACACATTCATTTATGCCATAGTGTTGACTCATCACCATCAGCTTTGGAAAGAAAGCATGATACTTCTCCCATTGGGGAAGCAATGTTCATATCTAGCTTGTACATATCCCCTTTCCTAGGAGATTTTAGAAGCACCAATTCCAAAGGAATTGTCATCCCTGGTTTGAGGATAACGTACTCATGTTCTGTGAAGAGCATTTGATGCTTTTGATCACAGAATTAAGAAACACTAAACAGATTGTGTTCAAGCTGTTTGACAAAGTGAACTTTTTCAACTCTTAACTTTCCATTGGATATACTTCCTTTGCTAGAAATATATCCTCCGGCCTCACCTCCAAACTAGACAGGACCTCCATCATAATGTTGAAATTGTTGAAGGAGATATTTGTTCCCTGTCATGTGCCTGGAGCATCCACTGTCCACAATCCAAATATTGTTATTCTTATTATATGGATGTCCCTGCACAAAAGATGAGACGATTGATTTTGATCGGAAACCCAAGTCTTGTTGGTCTTGGGCTCTTCTAATGATAGTGACATAATTGAATCAAAAGTTAAGTATGGGGGTTTAATGGATGTCTTTGAAGAAGAGGTTTGGGCTGCAACATCTTTCTTGATCTTCCAATCCTTCCTTTAGTTGATCATTGAGGATGAGCCTTTTAAGGCTTTTGCAACATGGCATTATTCCGAAGCTTCTTTCTTTTCGGAAGAAGCCTTCACCACCTTTTCTTCCGAAGTAGTCTTCTTCTGGGATGGTTTCAAGGGAACTATTTTGTTCTTTTGATTTTTGACAGCTTTAGCTTTCGAAGCCATTTTCCCTTCGGAAGAAGAACTTTTCTTCCGAAAGAAACCTTGCTTTGGAAACCAACTTTCCCTTTTTCATCACTTAGACCATTTGATAAGGTCCAAATGAGAAACCTTCCCCAACTCCTTCTCTTTTAACATTATTTGTATAATGTGTGCTAGCAGGATTGTAATAACAATCTTTGGGCATGTGGTTTTTCAGACCACATATTATGCATGCAATGTTAGTCTTCTGGTAGCTTGAGGATTGCTGTTTCTTGTCCTTTTTCTCTTCATCAGCAACCTTTCCCTTTAACTTCTGATCATTTGGTAGTACAGGAGTGTTAGTAATACACTTCTTTCCTGAGTCAGAGTTACCTACCACCTGGAATCCAACTGAGATGATTACACCCTTTTGTTTTGGGTCAATCATCTGTTTGGACTCAACCACTTTTTTGGCAGTTCTTCTTGCTTCTTTAGCTCTGCTTCTTCTAGATTTGGTGGTTAGGATCTGATCATCACTGGGAGAAGTGGGTTGATTTACCTGTTCTATCCCTGTGGTGGACTCTACTATTGCATCATTCTTCAACTCAAATGAAGATAGGTCAGTAGATGGGACCTCTTGCTATTTAGTACCACATCTAGGTTGTCTTATAGACTCATAAGAATGTGGTGGAGAAATTTCATTGGTCCCCAACCCTCCTTAGTTTTGATAACAAATTTTGGAGTGGGAGGATGATGCGATAATGGATTAGAAGTTTTGCTCAAAAATAGCATACTTCCTGGCTTGAGCCTCAGTAGTGACAAGCTGGGCTTGAGCCTCAGATAATTTGGATATTAAATCCTTTATTTGAGTCTTATAATTTGCGAGTTCATGTTTTAATAAGGACAAAATTTTCTCTAACTCTTCAATTTTTCTTTGATAGTTAGATTCAGCCCTTTTAAAATCATATTTCAAAACATTTAAAGACTCAATATCATATTTAATTTCCATATTGTAGTCTTGATACAGTTTAATCTTAGCAATACATGTAGGAGTACAGATATGTTCATATACATTATTATCATTTGTTCCTGCCATGAGTGCTTGAGCAAGAGTCACATCTTGTACCATAAAGCTCCAGTCAACTTCTTAAGCCATTGCAGCTGTCTCTATTGACTTACTAGTGGGATTTGATGTAGAGGGATGTGTGGAGGCTTGTGGGGTTCCCGGATTTGTCTTGGGAGCCTTGCATTCCCTTGCAAAATGACCAAGTTGGTTATAGTTGTAACATTTGGCCTTGGTTTTGTCAAACCCAAATTTGTTGTTTGTTGGGTTCTGGGGAAACTACCTTCAGTTCTCTTGAAGAACTTCTTTGCTCTGTAGGTTAAAAGAGCCATTTGTTGGACAATATCCACATATTCTACATCATCTGGATTAAAGCACTCGAGATCATCAAAGCAGTACTGAAAATCACTAGAGTGTCCACTACCTGAAACAAAGGCACAATTGTCCTGAAAGGAGCCATGTTGAGCATGTTGAGACCTTGGAGTCTCAGGAAATGTAATGTATGGTCCAGATGAGCAGGATGGCTGCTATGTGTATGTCAGGTACTGTTAAGGTTGTGTGGGTCCTGAGCCTTCAGCAACCATTAAAGCGTTGCTAGAAGGAAGACTCAGGGGTCTGCTTGTCTGATGGTCTTTCTTGCTCTCCATCTCCAAACGGTATCCATCAAGGATGCCATAGAGTTCAGTCATAGTGAGGGTGTTCAGATTTTCTGTCCTCGTGATAGAGACAAAGTAGAACGTCCACTCATTAGGAAGTGCACTCATGAACTTTCTTGTGAGGTCTCTAAGTTCAGGAGTGATTCCCACAGACTGATGGGAAGAAATGAGGTCTATGTACCTGAAGTATTGCTGGCTGAGAGTCTCTCCAGCAATGTAGGTGAAGTTCTCAAACTGCTGCTTCAGTAAGTCCTTCTCGGAGTCATTTGAGCTAGAGTACATTTGAGCAAGTGCATCAAATAGTTCATTGACTGACTTGCAATGCTCAAACCCCACCATGATGGAGTTGGGTATTGCAGTCATAAGAATAGTCATTGCATTGCTATCAATGTCCATCTTCTTCCGATCTTCATCAATTAATCTTCAACAACCTTCTCTATCTTGGCCCCATTTCCACCAGGTGCAGCCACCTTGGGTTTATACGGGCCATTGACAACGGATGTCCACATTTTGCTATCTTGATACCTGATGAAGCCTTCCATGCGTCTGCTCCATGACATGAAGTTTTCAGGAGTAATGATAGGAGCTTTAGTCATGGTTCCCATCTCTAATTCAGACTTGTTGAGGGCCATTTTTGAGTAAGTTGTAAGGAGGAGTGAAAAATAGGTTGATTTGGATGGTAAGATCTCACAATAAAGAGCCTAAAAAGCTCTGATACCAATTGCAGGATCGGTTTATGTCACTAAACACTTGGTTTTTCTCTCAAACTCACTTAAACTACACTCGGATGAAGCAGAGTTTCTCTAAGAGTTGATAATAATATAATAAGTAACAATGAACATAGAAAGATAATTTTCAAGGTACTTTCATATATTGCTTCTCAACTTAAAGTATTACAAGACTCTTACAAGCATGTGACATGAGTTACAATGAGAAACTATATATAATACTACCTACAGCCGAATATACTTTGATACCAGCTGGAATCCTCTAACTAAAGCAAATACTAGAAAGCTATAGTTTAAGGTATCTTAGATAATGTCTTATATAAGATATGGTAGTCATGACATGTCCATGACTTACCTTTTGTCACCAACTAAAGTTGGCAACTGTGCTAACTAATAAAGGTAAACAATGGAATAAAGTATGGTCAACTACATGGCTTTTGAGAAAGCTCCATGCAGTATATCAGAGGTCTGCAACGGAGTGTCAGAGACACCATACTTATGTCCACTGGTTCATAGTAGTGTCTACCAAAGGGTAGTTGGCTTCGGAAGAACAATTTCTTCCGAAGCCACTTATACTTTGGAAGATGTTACTTCTTCCGAGGCTTGAGGACTTCTTCTTTTCTTTATACTTCGGACGTTGTCTTCTGATCTTTTCTTCTCAGACTTGATCTTTGGAAGTGAGCACTTTGACTTTGGAAGTAGAGTTTGTCTTCGGAAGCTGATCTTGCACTTTGTCTTCAAAAGAACTCTATTTCCTTTGGAAGTTCCACACTTAGCTTCAGAAGCCTTTTATTAGATACACCAAAATAGTCTAAGTGATTTGGTTTTGGTTGCACTAGCCTTCTTCTTGATCCAACACATATGTTCAACATTTCAAAGCTTATAGGCTCTATGTCTTAGAACCTAATGATTATGTATCTGTAAACTCAGTTATATAGTCAAGAGATGAAATATTTGATGAAGAAAGATTTACTTCTACACCTAGACCAAAGGATGTGATTTTCAATGTTTCTCAAACTGATAGTACATTTGGTTAGTAGCAAAGATATACCTTCTACTAGAACTAAACCAAGGAAAAGTACAAGAGCAAGAAAATTCAAGTCTATGGTGATGATTTTCAACTTTATTTTGTTGAAGGATCAAGGAACGAGCATGAATGTCAATATTAGTTTTGTTTTAATAGTCAGGAGGATCCAAAAATTTATAGTGAAGCTATGGCTTCTAAAGATGTTTTATTTTGAAAAGAATCAATTCCAGATGAGACGAATTCCATTATGCAAAATGATACTTGAAAGTTTGCTGATTTACCTCTTAGAGGTAAACCATTAGGGTGTAAATAGATCTTTTAAAAGAAAATGAAGGTTAATAGTAGAATAGATAAGTTAAAAGCTAGATTGCTTGTCCAAGGGACAGAAATAAGGTATTCTTTTATTTGATACTTATGCTCTTGTTGCTAGGATTTCTACTATTAGATTGTTATTAGAACTTGCAGCTATATATAATCTTATGATGCACCAAATGGATGTAAAAACTACATTCTTAAATGGTGAATTGGATGAGGAGATTTATATGAAACAAACTAAAGTCTTTGTTATTCCCGGTATTGAGAATAAAGCATGGAAGTTGATAAAATCTTTATATGGTCTAAAGCAAGCACCAAAATATGGTATCAAAGTTTGATGATGTTGTGTTGTCTAATGGTTTTGTGCTAAACCAAGCAGACAAGTGTGTATATAGAAAGTTTGACACTTCTAGTAAATGAGTTATAATTTGCTTATATGTTGATGACATGTTAATATTTGGTACTAATCATAGGCAAGTTGATAAAACTAATGAATTCTTTTCATCTATGTTTACTATGAAAGACATGGGGGAGATTGAAGTGATCCTTGGTATGAAGATCAAGCGTGAGAACAATGGTATTTCAATTCTCAATCTCATTATATTGAGAAGATTTGGAAGAAATTTAACTTCAAATTTTATTCACTTGTAAGCACTCCTATAGATTCTAATCTTAAGCTTCTACCTAATAAAGATATTATAGTATCTCAATTTGAAAACTCAAATGCCATTGTAAGTCTCATGTATTCCATGATTAGCACTAGGCCTGATATAGCCTATGTTGTTGGAAAACTTAGTAGATTTACCGATAATCATAGTTCACATCACTAGCAAGCTATTAATAGAGTATTTAAGTACTTGAAAGGAACAATGAATTATTGTTTAACATATTCTGGATTTCCTTCTGTTGTTGAAGGTTATTAGGATACAATTTGTATTATAAATATAAAAGATCATTCTTCCGCAAGTGGATGGACATTCCTACTTGGAGGAGGTGCCATCTCTTATGCATCAAAGAAACAAACTTGCATTACTAACTCAATAATGGAATATGATTTTGTGGCAATAACAACAGCTAGTAAAGAAGCTAAATCGTTACGAAACTTGATTTATGAAATTCTATTGTGGCTTAAACCGATATCACCTATATCTATTAGATGTAATAGTGAAGCCACTTTGGTTAAGGCTTATAGTCAAGTGTGTAATGGCAAGTATAGACACTTAGGTGTTAGACATACCATGATTTGTGAGCTTATCATGCATGGTGTGATATCTATGTTGTTTGTGAGAACTCAACATAATTTAGCCAATCATCTAACTAAAGGGTTAAATAGAGATCTTACACATAATTCAGCTTTGGGGATGGTATTGATTTAACACCCAAAAAACTTAAAGAAAATAATACAAAATGAAGTTATTGCGCAAGAAGCATGGGTGAAAATTTGGGTTGGGTATAAAAGTTGAAGCACACTCATGTCTAATGCATAACTCACACGAAAAGTACTGCTACTAGAGAGAGAAAGCAACTGTTTAGAGAGAGAAAGTGAAGAATCGAAGCGTTTGAGGTACGTAACTCGTGTAGTAACTCATGTTATGTACTAAGAACGGATCATTGATAGATTTAATGCTTGGCTGTGTAGTTTACGCACGGCTAGGCTTCGGGAAGGTTGTGTTGCTGCTAGATCTTCAAGGAGTGAGTTTCTGGTCCATTTTTTACAAAAGTCTTATGTTTTTGGGGCTATTATGCATACCTACCTTCAGGTTTATCTAGATGGTGATGTTTTACACGGGGTTTAATTCGTTAGAATAGCTTCAGATGTTACAAGTTACCATCGGGCGTTGTCAGCCCGTAGTTTTCGCACGAGCAGTCAGTGCACAACTTGAAATTTGAATTTGGAGGATTCTTGCGCGAAAGGCATCTTTTTGCGCGAATATATATATTAGGTTGTATTATTTTGTATGATTGTGCGGTTCTCCCGCGATAGGTAGTTCTTGGACGAGATGTTAAGTTTTAGCGTGCTATGCTGTTGTATTCATTGTTATCTTATGTTGTACCGTTTTCAATGATTATAATAATGATTATGATTATGTTTTATGTTATGACTTTATTTGGTATGATATGGATAATTATAAGTAATGTATTATGTAACGAAAGTGGAAGATAATAATAACGAAAAGTAGAATGTAAGGAACGAATGAGGATGCACAAAAGGGTCTAATCCTTGTGATTGATCAAACAAACGGGACCTTTGTCTCCTGCCCTGGTACTGGAGTCAGTTTTATACATAATGTTAGGGGTTTATTTATAAACTTTGGCCCAATACCAGTTTCATGCACAATATTTGGGGTATAGCATCTAGATGAAAGTGAAAGATAATGTTTAAAGTAGGAAATGTGCATTATGTACGAAATGATCGATCTATGTATGAAATATAATAATAATTATTATCTATGTGTATGTATGATGTATGATCACATGCAAAAGTAAAGGAATCTTTTAAACGAAAGTAAAGTATTTTATTTACTAAAACTAGATCTCATTCAGCGTCGCAGACTTTTGTATGCATAATAGTTGGAAGGTAATTATTGATGTTGTTGGAGCATATATTGTCATATATAGTGTGTCCGTCGCTTGTCGAATAGTCTAGGTTTAATGTAATACACCTGATATATTGTAAACACATGAAACTGGGTCATTCGTAGGAGCATATGCGAATGAGACTCAGTCGTACGGCTGAGCCTTGCTCATGGGCCAGTCGTGCGACTGAGAGATGCGATTGGCCATTCGTAAGACTGAACCAGTCGTGCCCGGGGCCTAGGTGCTGCCGGATGATAGGGGAGATCATGCTCGATCTCCCCTTGCCAAGAGTCATGATTCTTATGTTGTAACGAGCTTGTAATCATTAAGTTTTATCAATGAAACCATTTTTATTTTAGCTCGTGTTATTGTTTGTCTCTTGGTTGTGGTTTTGTTTCCTTCCGTCAAGAACACGCTTGGATGTCTACCGATCCAGTGACTTCACAATTGGTATCAGAGCCGGTTACTGCTGGAATGATCTAGCAATCATTCTAGCAACCCGAGCTCTTGATTTCTGGATCTTTTCAGGTTCTTTGACGTTAAACCCACTTCGTGTTCTTCATGTTTTGCTCAGATCTTGTTACGTGTGTTATTTTTATGTTAAAATCGAACTCGAAACCACGTTCTGATCACCCTTGCGAATCTTATGATGCCAATTTTGGTTCAGTTCACGTAAAATTCATAAGATTAGGGTTTTGGGCAGCCCTGGCGGCTGCAGATCTGAAAATCTGCGTGCAGATCCGCTTATGCGACTGGACCATTCGTACGACTGGACCATGCTAATGGACCATTCGTACGACTGGACCATGCTAATGGACCATTCGTACGACTGGACCAGTCGTATGTTAAGTCGTGCGACTGAACCAGTCGTATGTTCAATCGCATGAATTAGCCATCCGCATTGACTCATCCGCATTTGTTCCAAACCAAAAAAACGTCTAGAACTGCCTCTTGCACAGATATGAGGATGAGCAAAGCATATTCACCCTGAGGTTCTTTTTTCAAATAAGTTCGATGTATACACCATTTTTCACCGGACTTCCAAAATAGGTGAATGTAGTTGGAACACAAAATAGAGAAGAGAAGATATCAGCAGTCGGTGTTGATTTTATGGGGTAGTCAGGAGCATCTGACTATTTATGGGCCAATCAAGTTATATCTATCCACACAGAGAGGATTCTCATTCTTAAGGGGAATCCATGTATAGAGAAATTGAAGACGCAATCAGAAAGTGATGATGTGAGCTGGTTTCTGATGATGAATCTGAGTGCATGCTGATTTGTTTGAGATTGGCAGATGTGGATTGGAACCTTCTACCTTTTGCCCAATACACCGTATGAAGACGCCATGAGAGCACAATGTCTATATATTGGTATATGCTGAATTTGAGGGGGAATTTCCACAGGTGTTAATGTTTATCAGGTTAGCCTATGTGAAGAATGAAGCAATGGAAAACTGTTCATGTCATTATCTGGAAAACTCAGTCATATGGGGATTCTTGCTGCTATGATGGTGTTCTGCAAAGTAAACGAAAGCTATTGTGCCTAAATTCATTTTCAGGGATATTGTAGCAACCTGACGGATCGGTAACGTTGGCTAATATGGTTTTCATTTGATTCTATTGGCAACCAGAGCAAAGATTGACTGAAGATTGTAAGAGGTGTTATCTACTATTCGCAAGCAACATCCAAAGGGGAATTTGTTGGAGCATATATTGTCATATATAGTGTGTCTGTCGCTTGTCAAATAGTCTAGGCTTAATGTAATACACCTGATATGTTGTAAACACATGAAACTAGGTCATTCGTAGGAGCATATGCGAATGA
>BJCM01221500.1:0-18067 GCA_018326385.1 Flaveria bidentis | reverse complement strand
CATTTAAACAATTTAAAACATTTATAAACATATATATACTATTTATAAACATTTATAAACAATTTAAGCATTTAAACAATTTATAACATTTATAAACAATTTAAACATTTAAACAATTTATAACATTTATAAACATTTAAAACATTTAAACAAAATATAAAACATTTATAAAATTTAAATAACATACAAGGGTAAATAAAAATATATAAAACTAAACATTTAATATAGTTGTTTCTTCGTTCGTATTATACTTGTACATTTATTCCTCGCCACCAAAACCAGAATTGTTACGAAGGTAGTCATCATATGTCGTTTCATCATCAGTCATTCCTGGTGTCAATCCACTCTCTACCTCGTCCTCGTATAATTCTGCTTCGTATTCCAGTTCTCCTTCAAGTGAATCTTTGTCTTGTACTCTTTCCGCGGCATCCAAATAAGCTTTCAAGCAAATTGACATTTCAACTGCTTGTGGAGTGAGTCGAGTTCATCTTATTGATATAACCCTGCCACTAACAGAAAAAGTAGATTCCAAAGCTACCATAGAAGCTTGGACGTTTAGTAAATCTCGGCGCATGGTGGATAGGATGAGAAATTGATCTTCCTTACCTTTCCACCAAGCCAAGAAGTCAAAATTTTTAAAATCTTATGGATTCATGGCCGATAAAAAGATTGTAAAACCATACATCCCGAGTTCACTACTCGGAGTGTTACCACGTTGACGTTTATAACATTCATCCCTTAAAGTATTATTTAAAACAAACATTGGATCATTCGAACTTTCGGCATTTGCCGCATGCCTTAAAGTGTCATGGATTTGTGATGTTTCCCTGTATTTTAATAAATAAACATCATACATTGATTCTAATTGTTTCTTAAAAGTAGCTTTTAAAGTTATACTCTACATTAGGTTACCAACTTCTAAATCCAAATTAAAAGTAATTTCATCAAGTAAAGTTTCAACCCCAGATAAATTTAAACAAGGGTTTAAAGCAGTGGCACATGTAATAACGGGAGGCATTTCTTAAAAAATACTTTATAAGTTTTTCTTTCATTGGGGGTATCATATCGGAATAAGGTCTACCCCTACATGACATTTCATTTAATTTTGAAGTCATTAAATAAATTTGGTGAAGTACTAACGGACTCGTTGGGTAATAAACTCCAGAAAGACATGTAGTTACGTTTTTAAAAATTTGAAGCATTTTTGTTACTTCTTCGATAATGGCCCAACCCGATGGATGGTAAGAATTTGTCTTTCCCCGACTTACCAAACTATTATGAGAGGCTATTAAACTTTCTTTTTGTTCAATAGCCTTTTCAAACATGTTACAAGTAGAATTCCATCGTGTTGGTACGTTCCAATTCGGGCCTAAACATTTAGTATTTGCGTCTTTAGAAAACTTGCGATATTTAGTATATCTTTGGTTATTACTAAAAATATCACGTAACATTCTTTTAAAACAATCTTTAACTATTTCAATCGTTTTTTATGTGCGCAACACATTGTCTATGAAAAAACACACCCTCACATATTAGTTTATATTTTAATTTCAAATGATCTATCGCAAGAGTGTTATTTGACGCATTATCAAAAGATATAGAAAATATTTTGTTTTCTAATTTATACGTATGAATAACTTTATCAATAAGATAAAAAATGTTTTGGCCGGTGTGAGGATAATCAAACAATTCAAACGCAATCTTACGTTTCATCATTTGCCTCAAATCGGGTTCAACCCAATGGGCGGTGACACAAATGTACAAGTCTAGTGAATCGTGAGGTGTCAACCAAACATCACTAATTAAGTTAACACCGGTTTGTAAATTTTCAAAATAAGATATTAATTCATTTTTAGCTTTTTGTTCACATTTTTATTCAATCTCTTCGAAGAGTAGCACGACTTACATTGGTGTAACATGGTTGGAGAGTTTGTTGAATGAGTCGAGTCAAACACTCGTTGTCAAAATGTTTGAATGGCAAACTTTCTTAAATTAAAAATTGCGCCATTTGCTCCCGAATCGCATCAACGTTATAAGCCAAAATATTTCCTTCGTTTGTCATTGAAGCTTGACCTTGAGAAGGTTCACCTTTTAATGCTTTACAATATTTATTTGAAATATGGTTTTTAAAAGTTGTGTTTTCATCTTTTTTGAAAAACTTATGACAAAAATTTCAACGAGCCTTGTTTGGACCGCTAGCCATTTGACATAAATCGTAATTGCACCATACTTTGGGGTTCCTATTCGTAGGAAGGATTGCTACCACCATGTTTCTTGAAGGCGCTTCACAACCAACGAATGATTGAGCACTTGATGAAGTCATTTGAGAGATTTTTTTAGAGCGTTTAAAAAAAAGTATTTGTGAGAGCGTTTTTGAGATTTTTGAGAGTAGAGAGTGTTATAAGTTGTTGTGATTCAACCAAAACATCAAATACATATATATACTAACCTAGTGGGGGTATAATGGTAAAAAAATCCAAAAAACGGACAAAAAATGGTACAAACGGCTATATAGTCGTTACCCAATGGTAACTGGTTTTAAAACCGGACTTAAAACCGGTTTGAAAACCGGGTTGAAAACCGGTTTGTAAACCGGTTTGGAAACCGATTCGGGTTGGAACCAGTTTTAATCTAAGAAAGGGTAAAACAATGGGGAACCGGTGGTTCGGTTCGGTTTCAAACCGGTTTGGGCCTCAAACCGATTCTGGTTTTTTTGGCCAAACCGGTTCCCAAACCGGTTGTTTTGAACAAGTCTAGCCATGTACCCTTCATTAGAGGCATATGAGTTAGATTGATAAAAGTATATGTTCTACGTTATGCATGGTTCATCAGTTTGACTTTTGGTGGTCAAATATGAATATTTGAATGTACTTTTCTATAGGAATCACCTCAAATTGTGATGTTATCAAGAATTAATCATTGTTATTTTATTTTTCATGTTTGAAGAGATGATTTTTGATGTTGTTGACCTTTAATCTGATTATAATTCAAGATTTGAATTTGACATTTTTTATTTCATCATGCTCTGTTTATACGATGAACATGGCTATGAAGTTTCCTTGTTGAGTGGTATTCTTCTTAGTTTGCATGTTAATTGAAGACAAAAATGTTCATCTTTTCTTAGAATAAATCTGATTTTGAGTGTTCTTCATAACGTAGTGTTCTAAGTTCATTATTAGTCCAAGTGTCCGACATTTTAGATTACGAAATGTTGAATGTTTCACCTTTTGTTCGATACTATTGTTGAGTAGAATCGAAGATGAGGACAAAATAGATGAAATGAAACTAAGATCTTTGATTGTTAAAGATGATGATGATTGATGAAGATGAACAGTGTGTTTTCGCTCGTCGCACTTTAGAATCACTCAAATTTTAAAATTATTAAATGGCCTTTTCAATGTGCTTTAAATAGTCAAATAATAGCAATTACAAGATTTTTCATAAGTTTCAGAAAATGCGGTCAAATTTTTGTGCACACTGTAGCAAATGAGGAAAGGTTTTAGACATCCGTATTTGTGTACTGTTACAAATGCGGAAAAGTAAAACTTAAGAATTTTGACATCCGCATTTGTGTACTGTAGCAAATGCAGAAGTTGAATACATAACATTTCTCCTATTCACATTTGTGCACTGTTGCAAATTCGTAAGAACAAAGTTCATCAGCATATGTGCACTACAACAAATGCGTAAGAATAAAGTTCATCAGCATATGTGCACTGTAGCAAATGCAGTTGATCAAACTTGTTCAGCATTTGCTCACTATAGCAAATGCGGTTGATCAAACTTGTTCAGCATTTGCTCATAAATGCGGTTGATCAAAGTTGTTCAGAATTTGCTCATTGTAGCAAATGCGGTTGATCAAACTTGTTCAACATTTGCTCACTGTAGCAAATGCGAAAGAGTAAAATTTTCACATTCACTTGATCATCATCCATGGTGACAGAAGAGATTAAGCACTTGTTTATTCATTTTGAAAGTACATGTAAAGTGAAGTTACACACAAAAACAAATGCGGGAATGAAAATGTCATCCGCATTGACAAATGCGATAGAGCACTTTTGTTCCGTATAGTTTTTTGACACCAAACTTTTCATGTATACTTGACATAAATAGGTACCCGCATTGGTTATATAGATGGGTTACCTTCACCCGCATTAACCAATGCACTTACCTACATTTACTTTTGAACTTAATCAAAACTTAATGATTCTGTTTTGGTTTTTCTTGTTATGAAGAGCTGTCTTTGATTGCATTCTCTTACGAAGTTGTTGATTGTTGTTGGGGTTATCAATTCTTGTTTGGATTGACTTGTATGTCAGAAGTGATACAAGTTTCCTATTGTTTGACTGATCTTGGACTTCTTATGCTTTCAAGAATCTGCATATGCTAAGATACTATGGTATAACTTTTGCACCAACACAGATATTTTCTTTTTGATTTGTTTTGAAGTTTTAAGAAAGTAATTTAAGATAGTAAATGTTTATACAAACTTAGTCAAAAAATTTTAATTACTCCCCTTAAAGTTTATATCCACATCAGGATAGAAACTTTAAAGATTTAAAACCTTTTGAATATAATTTAATTTTGATTATTAATAATGAAGAGAAGTATATCTTTTGTTGGGATCATGACAATCTTACATTACACATGTGCATCCTTTATGATAAAATGGACATGTTTATGAACTTATTGATTGAAGGTATGTTTGTCCTCTTAAACTCATACCAGGTTGATATTTTTAATGCATGTGATATTTATCATGTTTTGGTTGGTTTAATTATTCAATATGTACCTCACACATAAAATCATGGAATGATCAACCATCCTTATGTAATGTATGGTAGAACTTTTTCACAACTTTCTTGACCAGGTTACTTAAGTTATGAGATCACATATTCACTGATCCTCATTAGGATTCTTTTACTTTGATCCTTTTCATGATGATTCATATTAGGATTCTTTTCACTTCACTCTGGAAGGTGATCCATGATTGGATTCTTTTGTTCATTCACATGGAATGTATTGTTTTTGTAGATTCGTCCAATTTGGATGTGTTCCTTATTAGGAATCTTTTGGATTAATACATCTGCACTATGTGCTTGTTTCATCAGGTATTTGCTCAGCAAAATAGAGATGAATCTTGATGTAGGTGAAAGTGATTCATAAAGTATCATTTCCTGGTGTGTTTAGGTTGCTACACATACATGCACTTAGATAAGCCAATACATACCAGTGCTTTGAGATGAGATTTTCACCATTGAATAAGACTTTAATTGATCATAGACATGTGTCTTATCTTCCAAGTTAAGCCTACCAACCCATCTTGTAAGTCATTTTAGTCTTTCAAATTTTAAAATTAAGCACAGTGAATGATATAACGACTGTAATTATATCATTTCCCAAATATTCTTTTCTTCATTAAAATTTACATCTTTTTGTGATTTTCTGATGTTTTTGAATTGTTTTTTTAAGTTTTTGATTTATTCTATTCAAGGTTAATCATGCCAATTGATTGAACTAGAAATTCAAACCTACTAGGTTCAAATGCCTTAGTGTATAAATCAGCCAATTGATTTTCAATGGAAACTTGAATCAATTTGATTAACCTCTTTTTCAGCACAGTCTCTCAAAAAGTGATATCTAATTTCAATGTGTTTTGTTTTTGAGTGCTGAACTGGATTATTTTTAATGAAAACAGATGTCGTGTTGTCAATATCAATTGGTGTATGCGAGAAGTTAAAACCATAATCAAGCATCTAGTTTTGAGTCCAGAGGACTTGAGAGCAACAAGCAGGTGCTGCAATATACTCAGCTTCTACCATTGAAACAGATACGTTTGTCTGATTCTTGCACTACCAGGAGACCAGTCTGGGACCAAGAAATTGACAACCGCCAGAAGTGGATTTCCTATTGAAGTTGCATCCTCCATAATCACTGTCAGTGAAGGTATATAGATTGAAGTCTCCTTCCATTGGATACCATAACCCAAGAGCTGGTTTGCCCTTAAGATATCTTAATATCCTCTTGAAAACATTCACGTGAGATTCCTTAGGATCAACTTGAATTCTGGCACACACACAAACACCAAACATAATGTCAAGCCTACTGGCTGTTAGATACTGTTGGATCAAATAGAAGGCTGGTGCAACCAAAACCACATCACGTAGTCAAATTTTAGTGCTACTTACAAAGGCTTCCAAAGCCAAGTGTGGAGCTTCCAAAGGAAGTAGAGTTCTTCCAAAGACAAAATGAAAGATCATCTTCTGAAGACAAACTTTACTTCCAAAGTCAAAGAACTTACTTCCGAAGTTCAAGTCTAAGATGAATAAATCAGAAGACTACTTCCGAAGTATAAAGAAAAGAAGAAGTTCTCAAGCCTCGGAAGAAGTAGCCTCTTCCGAAGTATAAGTGGCTTCGGAAGTACTTGTTCTTCCGAAGCTATTTAATCTTCGGAAGACACTACTATGAACCAGTGGACATAAGTATGGTCTCTGACAACCCGTTGCAGACCTCTGAGATACTGCATGGTGCTTTCTCAAAAGCCATATAGTTGACCATACTTTATTCCACTGTTCACATTTTGTTAGATAGCACAGTTGTCAACTTTAGTTTGTGACAAAAGGTAAGTCATGGACCTGTCATGACTACCATATCTTGGATAAGACTATCTAAGATACCTTAACTCTAGCATTGTAGTATTTGCTTTATGTTAGGTCTAGGTTTAGGAGATCTAGTTCATTATGTATAGGCTTAGTACTTGAATTAATATCTGTAATGAATGTTTGTAATTTATTATTGTGTATGCATTAAATATATAGATTAACCCATTTTTGTGTATTGATTTATGTATGGTTGCAGGTACAAACATTATACTTGGTAAACTTATGAAATTGACCAAGTGTAAGAAACATCTACGGATGAACATTTTGTTCTTCCGTAGATATATTTCTTACAAGTAACTAGTCATCCGAAGATCCTCTGCGGATGTACAGCCAGAAGTGAAGAACAAGAACAAGATTGCTTCGGAAGAACAAGACTTCTACGGAAGAACCATTCTCTGCGGAAGAACAAATCATCTACGGAAGACAATCTTCCTGCGGAGTCCAAACGCTTGTATCATGCAAGTGTTACAAGTCAAGTCAACTAGGCAGTTATGCAAATCCCAAGAAATCTGATGATTCCTTAACTGAAACAAATCAAATCCCAAGAGATCCGGTGTTTCCTACAACTGAAACGTCATTGTCTATATATATGGATCCTAGGTTTTGATTCAAATGGGGTTGTTTTTAGATGATTGATTGATCGACAACAGCAATAGCAATACGACAATCACTTCAAAGTCTCTCAACCAAACCCTAACCGCCGTCACATCATAACATACTTTGATATCATTCATTCATTATATTTGTAATCATTAACATGTTCTAATGAAATACATATTAATCATTAATTGTGTTTTGTTGTGTGTGTTATTGAATATTTATTGATATTTAAAGGTATTTCAAACAATTAAACCAAATCAACGTTGTTTCCGCAAATGTTGACTTGCCAATCGACCGACATTGATAATTCCTGTATGCGATCCTTGGATTCACACGTTCTAAGAGAACTCAATATCAAGGAGCCTCGTCTTCAGCTCCTCCAGTTGAAGAATTGACCGATCAAGATAAACGTAAAGATTAGATGTCTTGTATTTAAAACTTTTGTACTTGATTCGTATATTACATTAATGAAGCTTATGATTATCTATGTTTATCTATGTTTAAATGTCTTGATTAACTACTATTGATTGATGTGTTATATGTTTAAATCAAGCAGATAAAAGTTCACAGCAAGATGAATATGATATTGCTCCCCTTCAGCAAATCAAGTTCAATTCACCATGATTCTTTATTTGCAAGGAATTGTGAGAAGGTTAGTGAGCTACACTCCCAAAGAAGGAGAAATTATACACGATCTGACTAATGAGCAACTTGCTGAGATATTTAGACTGAATCCTGACGAGCTCGTCAAAGACGCTCCAAAGGTCGATGTTATAAGTGATGATGAGCTGAACGATGTTGATGAAATAGAGATAGAGGATGTCATGTCTGACCACTATCCAGAGTACACTGACCAAGAGGGAAATATGATCCCCAACTTGGGTGACACTCTCGGCAGTGCTACATTTGAAAAACTTAATGAAGTGGAGAAAGAAAAAGATAAGGATGAAAGCCAAGCCCAAGCCTTGGATGCAGATGTTGATATAAAGAAGGCTAAATGGGCAGCTTGTTTTGCTGACATAAGAGCCCAGTGCACAGCTCCGAAGCAAAATGCCTACACCAAACTCTACAAAGTCAAGAAACATCAGAAGGTGTCTAGCAAGATCATTTTGTGGGCGTATTTTGAAGACCTAAATGTTTATGATGTAAAAAGGGAGAAGGGAATACAGTACTTCAGGTATCCTTATGATCTGAAGACTCTCCTAGGCTTTGAGCTCAACCAACTGGCATGCTTAAATCTGCTATATGCTGATCCTAGAAAGATGTCAGGTTGGTTTGAAGTTGCACTAAAGAAAGAATACCACACCAGGTGGGTGAAATTTAGACCTCAACAACCGAAGAGGTTTATTCGCAAGTCTGAAGTGGATCCCATATCTGGAAAGCCGAAAGTAGTGTTGAAGTGGAGTTCCCCATGCACGATGTTGAAGATTCCCTTACGGGAAATGCCTCAAGACTTCACTCCACGTTTCAAATGGTGTTATTATGACTTGAAGACGGGTGAAGCGGTCATAGTTCTAAACAGAGAGGGCAAAATGGAAACTATCAGGGTATTTTACCCAATGTGGCTTACCAACTTGTCACTTGAAGATGTCTACACTTTATACAAGTGGCCACTGTTCTATGACACGCAGGATATTGTACAAGCTCTCTAATTCCAGAATGTAATACGGCTATGCTTTGGATTTGAAATACACATAGGAGTCGCAAGAGATGAGAAGCACAAAAGGTTTGAGAAGCATATGAAGGATGTCAGACTTTAGAGTAAACTAGGTCCAAGGGGGAGTTTGTTGACACATATGTCCCTAGTTTATGTGCTTAATGTAAAAGTCTGTCATGACTTACATATGTGTAATGAAACATTATAATAATATATGATTTGTGTTTTGATGTGTACTTTTATATGATTCATTTATATAAACTTATTATATAGGTTTGAAGTTGTTATATAATGATTCATGTTAATGGACCATACTTATGGACCATACGCATGAATACATCATGCTAATGAACCAGTCGCATGACTGACCAGTCGACTGGATCAGTCGTACGAGTAAGACATGAGATTGGCATAGTCGCACGGCTGAACTTTCAATCGTGCGTATGAATCAGTCGCATGGGTCAGTCGCATGACTGAACCATACTAATGGTTCAGTCGCACGAATGAAGACTACAAACCTATAAATACCACTTAATTCGTGGAAAAATAAGACTTTTGACACATACTCATAACCTAGCCGTCCAGAGCGTCCTAAACGCCTATTCCAAGTTCATAGTTCGCATCTGATCTTTTTCTACTCATTCTTAACGTTTCTTTAATCGTTAGATTGATCAGGATTGCATTCTCACTGATTGGATCGCCAATCAAATAGGATTCCGTACTATTTGATATGGTTTCATGCATAATCAGTTAGTACTCCGTACGTACACGGTCCTAACAATTTATGTAAACAAGAATGGTTATTTACAGAAGTAGGTGAATGGTCATCTGAAGTACAAGTAGTACTAGTACCACTTGTGCTAGCTTCAGATGAAGTTGCTGCTCTTTCATTTGATAAAGAAATACTCGTTGGAGTAAAATATGGAATTGGATGAGAAAAGTCAAAACAATTAGTTTTATGTTTCTCGTTATTCATTGTGCAGGACCGGTGAAGGGTGGTCACTTACAACACAACAACACAAAGAGGAGAGCAACTTAACTTAATCAAACAGTGAACTGGAAAACCACAAGTAAAGACACTAGGAACACAAGTAAGTAAGAGACAGAACAAGAGAACGAGATACACAAGGAGATGGTTTTTCAAGATTGCAGTTTATTGCTTTCTCAAGTTCTATTACAAGTGTTACAAAGCATAAAAGAAAGTTACAAGAACATGAGATACTTATACTACATCCTACAGCCGGCCATACTTTAAAGGCCAGCTAGATACAATTGACTAGACACAAAACAAAATCAATTGTAGAGTCAAAAGGCAGATTGCCTTTTGACTAGTGACTATGACATGCCATAGCTCATATCCTTATCTATTACAAAAAGGATAAAGTACATGAAGTAGAAAGTTATAGACTCAAGACCTCAATGTATAGATACCAAAAGCATGGACCTTTTCACCAACTCATGTAAGTTGGTGACTTACAGAGTTGCAGCGGAAAGGGGTCCAGCTTTATGGAAAATTACATCAGGTAAAGCATGTTGTTAAAAGTCTTCAGAAGAAATCTTTCTTCAAGTGTGAGCTTCGGAAGACTTTGTCTCTTGAAGCTTCGGAAGACTTCATCTTTGGCTTCGAAAGATATTGGTCTTGGCTTCGGAAGATTTCACACTTAGAATATTTTTGTTGCATGTGTGAAACTTCCAAAGCATTCTTCTTTAGTGTACTTGTGCAGCATGCAGGAAATACTTTGGGTGTTTGGGTTGCTTCAGCCTCTTCATACAATCTCTACAAACTCCCCATAGGCTGATGCTACCAAAACACTAGTAGATTTTAGATATTGACAGTACTCATCTCAATAATGACCATCCTTTTCTTCATGAGATGATCATTATCCCTCAGACTGTAAAAGTGTCTCCTCATGTCAAAAAGATCATGTAAAGGCAACTGAAACATGTCTTCCCATGTGTAGATGTTCTCAGTGCCTTGATCTCTAATGACATGCCATCTTTTCGGATTTGTGGTGTATGTCCAGGACAAGATGGGTCTTCTTGATGCTAGGGGAGCTGTTTGAATAGGAGTTGATGTAGCATCCTCTAGCTGCACATCCTCAGGATGCTCTGACTCATCCAGAGGTTCAGAAAAGGATGTAGCCTTCTTCTTCTTTGGCTTTGGCTTTAAAGTCATCTTTTTCTTTCTCTTTATCACTTTTAACTGAGAAGACTGGCCTGTAGCACCTGATTGATCTTCATTGTCTTTCTCAGTTGGGTCTTCCTCTATTAAAAGTTCAGAAGGAGAAGGAGGTTGACCTTGTTGTGGATCAGAAGATGAAGCTTGCTGAGATTCAGCAGGAGATCCAGGTTGTGTTGTCTCTAGTTATTCAACCTTAACCTCCACTTTAGGTGAGGCTTGACTTGGGGGGGAGTGTAAGTCAATTAGCTCCCCACTCCTTACTTCTGCTTGATCACCCTAATATGCTCATCCATAATGGATAGAGACATGGGGCCAAGTCTCCTTCCAAAGAATCCATACAGCTTCAAGAAGCTCATCATCTTCTGCCTATCTACAGACTTCTTCATACTCTTCTGGATGATGGCTCTTGACTTAGCAACTTCTTCCTTTAGCTTTCTTTTGGTTGTCTTTCTTTACTTGACTATCAAAAGTTCAAGTTGTTTGAGATACTCAAACTCAACATAGTCATAGGATAAGGGAAGAAGTGCTTCTGCCTGATAGAGGTCTGTGGCACTCAGGTAGTTGATCATTTTGATCTTGTCTTCTTCTTTATCTACCTGAGGTTCTTGTTGAACCACATCCTCATGTGCAGGACTTTCTTGAACTGGGGAGAGAGTAGGCACATGCTTGTACAATCTTTTATTTCTTCTGTCTTCTTTGATTTGTACCAGTAGCTCTGCATCTTCTATCTCTTTCTTCTCCTTTGACCTTTCCATTTCAACCAGTTCATTCAATTCCTCTAAGGGGAGAGAAATGACATTGTCAATATCATAGTTCCTGGTCTACAAGTAATTGATCCTGACTGCCCTCAACTCATCATCTTGAGTGTTTGGTCTGGGGGCAGCCCTAATTGCAGTCTCCATGAGTCTTGCAGACCCAGAAGAGGAACTTTCCCCCTCAACTTCCTTTTCCTTTCTCTCTCCTCCTCCTCAAACTCCTCAGATGTCATCTTTCTTTTCCCTTTATCACTCACAAACCTTTGTGACTCAGGATGGAGAGAGCTTTGGCCTTCATTGCTTGATGTAGCTTCTGAGCTCTGGCCAGAGAGAGGTTGAGAAGCACCTTCACCAACAGGTGTCACAAAAAGGGTATAGATCTCTGCAGCAGTTGATGTTGATGGGACAGGGTTCTAAGGTTCTGCCACTGGGTCTTCAGTCAAGGTTTCCCTTATGAAACTAATCTTAGGGTCTGCCTCAACATCCAGTTGACCGATGGCGTTGCTTGATTGCCTTAGTCTTCTTTTGAAGCTAAACTCTGCAATGATCCAGTCCTGGATTCTTTCAGCCATCCTGTCAACTTGTCTTGATTGGCTTGTATTGACAAGTAACATGTTGACTAGATCCGAACTTTCATAGAAGTTCAAGGTGTGAAAATTGAAGATTTCTTGGTGCCCGTGAACTCTAAGAATGATGAGGGCTCTTCTGTTGCTGTCATACCTCCACCCAATGATGTGATTTGAAGTTGGTGGAGATGACATAGCCCTTGGTATCCCTTCCTCAAACAGACTCTGTATTAAGGAGTCTATAGAGTCCATATCAATATGAACTTGAGGAATCCTATTTGATTGGTGATCCAATCAGTGAGAACAAATAGCTAATCGATATAAGATTGAAACTAAACGTTATGAACGAATAGAGATCGATCAGGAATGATCGATGAAGTTGGACATGCTTCCTTGGACGTTCTAGATGGCTAGGGTTCGTAAGAGTATCAAGTGTTTCGAATTCTTCTGTTTTTCCATGAATTAAGTGGTATTTATAGGTTATGGGTTACCAATCATATGACTAAACCATTAGCATGGTTCAGTCGTGCGACTGAATCATGCGATTGATCCATACGCATGACTGAAGGTTCAGTCGTGCGACTGAGTTAATCTTATGTCTCAATCGTGCGATTGATCCAATCTCCTGGTTTAGTCGTGCGACTGGTCCATAAGCATGATGTATTCATGCTTATGGTCCATTAGTATGGTCCATTTGCATGAAGACTCATCCGACTAAGTTTGAACATATTTCTCAATCATTATTCACTAAGAACCATGCACAACAACCTCATAACCTATATAGTAAGTTCATTATATTTTAACACATAATAATACTATGAAATATTAAACATTATAAACATCAACCACATATTATATTTCATTTGACCCATTCATTACATATGTGTAAGACATGAAAGACATTTACATTAAGCTCATAAACTAGGTACACATGTATCTACAAACTACCCCTTGGACCTAGTTTCCTCTATTGTCTAACACTCTACATATGTTCTTGGAACTTCTTGTACTTCTCTTCTATTGTGACTCCTACATGTATCTCGAATGCAAAGCAGAGTCTTATCACGTGTTGAAACTAAAGAGCTTGTACTATATCTTACGTGTCATAGAATAGTGGCCACTTGTATAATGTGTAAACATCATCAAATGACAAGTTGGTAAGCCACATAGGTTCAAATTCCGGGATAGTCTCTATCTTTCCATGTTTGTTTAGAACTATGACAGCTTCTCCTATCCTCCAATAATAATACCACCATTTAAAGTGTGGAGTGAAGTCCTAAGGCATTTCCATAAGGGAATCTTTGACATTGTGCGCGGAGGACTCCACTTCAGCACTACTTTCGGCTTCCCAAATATAGGATCCACTTCAGACCTACGGATGTACCTCTTCGGTTGTTGAGGTCTGAAATTTACCCAACTGGTGTGGTATTCTTTCTTCAATGCAGCCTCAAACCAACCTGACATCTTCCTTGGATTAGCATACATCAGATCTAAGCATGCTAGTCCGTTGAGCTCAAAACCAGGAAGAGTCTTCAGATCATGAGGATATCTGAAGTACTCAATCCCTTTTTATCTCTTTACAGCATAGACATTCAAGTCTTTAAAATAAGCCCACGCAATGATTTTGCCAGCCACCTTCTGATGTTTCTTGACTCTGTACAATTTGGTGTAGGCATTCAACTTTATAGGTGCGCGCTGGGACTTGATTTCAGCAAAACAAGCCGGCCAGTCAGCTTTCTTCAATTCTACATTGGCGTCCGAAGCTTGGGCCGATCTTTCTTCTTTATCCTTTTCTATCTCTACTTCATCCAGCTTCTCAAATGTAGCACTGCAAAATTGGGTATAACATTGCCTTCGTGGTTAGCATACTCTGGATAGTGCTCAGCTGTAATATCCTCAATCTCAATCTCATCTACATCTTATAGCTCCTCATCACTTAGTACATCGACTTCTATAGCATCTTTGACAATTTCGTTAGGATTAAGTCGGAATATCTCAGCCAGCTGGTCATCGGTCAGATCATGAATGATTTCTCCTTCTTCGGGAGTGTAGCTCACTGACCTTCTGACTATCCCTTATAAATGAAGAATCATGGTTAATTGAGACTTGACCTACTGAAGGGGCAGGACATCGTAGAGCTTTATTTGTTTGATTAAACATTTAGCATAACACACATAAGTCATCATATAAAACATTTAAACATAAACAGACAGAAATGATAATTGATTGAATTAATGTAATATAATTCAAATACAAAAGTTTCTAAATACAAATACATCTATAACTATTACTTTTGTCTTGAATAGCAGGTCCATCAATTGGAGGAGCAGAGGAGGAGGTTCCTTGATCTTGATTCCCATTAGTTCGCCTCTCTTGAGCCTGCGGATTGGAGGAGCAGAGGAGGAGGCTCCTTGATCTTGATTCCCTTATCGTGATCTTTTCGGCTCGGTCCTCCCTCCTTGACATCTTCTTCACTATCATCTTCATCCTCATCATCATCATCATCCTCATCACCATCATTGATCTTTAGAGGCTCACTCTTTGACCCTTTTAGCCTAAGAAGAATCTTCTTGATTTTTATCTCTAGATCCTCAATCCTCTTAACAGAATGGGCATTCTGCTCTCTGAGCTATGTGATCTGCTATGCCTGAGTTGCATTGATCTCCATTAACTAGTTGAGTTGTGCAGCTCTTTGCTCGTCCGTGGCAAGCAACTTCAGCACAATCCGGTTGAGGTTGGCTAGCTGTTCCTCTAACCCGATATTGGGTAGAGTGGATCCATGGGTCATCGGGACTTGAGTGAATGTCCCGGGTCGTTGGGTGGTGGTTATGAAGGTGGATGTGGTGAATATTGGAGGTGGAGTGGGAATGGATTGTGATGTGGTGGTTGTGGTAGTGGTGGTAGGAGGTGTGGTAGTGGTGGGAGCTGAGGTATAGGTGGTGGTAGCTGCGCTAACGAGGGTGATTCTCCATCTCTTGCTCTTTAAGCCCTAGGGTTGAGCCATTTGCTTCCTTCTAGAGCCCTTTGAAGAAGATGCTCCCCCTTGGCTGATGGGCTGGTCAAGGGTGTACGAAGGGTCAGTAGCATCAGTAGCAGCATCCCTTGACTCAGCCTAGCGTCCACCAACAGCCGCTATTCCTCTCTTAAGGGCTACAACCCGACTGCCCACTATCCTGACTAGTGGCTCATCATCTGACTCTTCCTCTTTATTAGGCATGAAGCCTTGGTGAAAAGAAGCCCTCCCTGTTTCACCATGTGTGGATGGTGAAGATGAAGTAGCAGTGTTGGTGGCCCTAGATGGAGTGGGGCTAGTATATCCACCATTTTCACTGTCATCGTCATCATCTTCGTCAGTGGTTAATGCAATCGGCTTCGTATCAGAATCATTGTCATAGTGACGACACTTCTTGCGAGCGGGCACCACGTAGTCTTCTCGGGCCAGATGCCCAAACAATCTCCTCACTAGGGGCTTCACTTGCTTGCCCCGGTAAACCTTCATCTGACCTAGAGTCGTATCATCCATCACCTCGAGAGTAACCGCATCATCTCTCTCCTTTGGAAGCAAAGGAATTTTTTGATCAATGATCATCTATAAAAACCAAGGGTACATATAGAAGCCTTCCTTGCCCTTGGCTTCGATGTTCTTTACCATGTATGTGAAGAGCATGCGGGAGAAACTGAACGGATGGTTCAGCACGAGAGCGACATACGCGTTCTGGATTTAGTCTGACATCTCGTCAAAGCCTCCTTTCCTTGAGGCTATACACTTAAGAAAGATGTGGGCCAAGTACTTGAACTGGGGGCACATGTTGCTCTTGTTGAGCACACCAGCATTGATGTACCCAGCGTACTTGATCCGAAGAAAACATCCCCGAACAGTCAAGGGATGTAGCTTGGTTGGGTAGGCTCCGTCCTCACCTAGGTCCAAGACCCTCCTCAGATCGTCTTTGCCAATCTCAATCTCTTGTCCGAAGATAGAGCTCCAGATACATTGGGGCTCAACGGACTTGTCAATTACAGCACTTTACCAGAAAGCCTGCTGAATAGATCTATACGGTGTGCATGGTGTAAAAATGGCCTTGAAAATCCTCGATCTGCGCAAGAAGGCAATAATCCCAGTGAACTCAGAAGCGTTTCGGGATGTAGCATCAAGATGAGCACAGATGTTGTGCTTGGTGCTCATAGTCCATCTGTTAGCCATGTTTCTGTAACACAAGCCACATATACGTTAGATTTGTGTAAATGATGACATTTGACTCTTAAAAACTTGGTTCATTTTGTTTAGTCATGCGAACGGACAATACGACTGAGTCTTAGTCGTATGATTGAGCTCAGTCGTACGTTTGAGCCTGCTACTGAGCTTAGTCGTATGCTATGCCATGCGGTTGAGTCAATCGTGCGACTGAACTCATACGCATGGTTCATTCGTGTGATTGAATCATACGCCCAGCTCAATCGTGCGATTGAAGTTCATCAGCACGTCTATTCGCATAAAGCTCTGTTCGACACTTTAAATTAAAATCTTGGTCAATAACTTGATGTTAAACGTTGTGATTAGACTCATTAGATTCGCAGGAACTCAAAATAACACCTAATGTTCTTTAAGTCAATGATTATGTCCATTTAAGTGGTTTATTTTAAGGAGTTTTTTTTCAAAATTCTTGTTTCGAATGATTTTGGTCTTAAGGTTTGATTAAACCGAGCATTGTTGTCGATTTCAGCCTCACATTACCTGTATATGAAGAGAGTAACAGTTAGTATCACAATCAATCGGTAAAAGCGATCAAATGAAATTTGGGCAGAGTATCAGTATGTTCGTGCGTATGAAGGGTGAGCGATTGAAGGGTGTTATAAATGCGACCGACTCCCCTAATTTATACTGAGTTAACATTCATTCGTGCGACTGGGCCTATTCGCATGCTTCATTCGTGCGACTGGGGTTCAGTCGTGCGACTGGCTCATACGGCCTCATCCATTCGTGCGATTGGTTCATTCTGGTGATCCAATCGCATGGATTGCTCCATGCTTATGATCCAATCATGTGACTGGTCCATACTTATTGTTCAATCGTACTATTGGCTCATACTCGTGATCCAATCGTGCAACTGGTCCATACTTATGGTCCAGTCGTACAATTTGACCATACTTATGGTCCAATCATGCGATTGGTCCATACTTATGAGTTTGACCTCACACACTTTCAAACACTTAAAACTTTTACCTTTTGATATTGAACATTATGACCGATGATTATCTCAGACATGACCTTTTAATTTTAAAATGGTTTGATCACCTCAGACGTGATCCTTTTAATTTTAAACATTTGGTCACCTCAGACGTGACCCCTTTTGACTGAGTGATTCGCAGATTCCATCTAGTTGTAGAGTCTGACATCTACATAACAAATTACTAGAAAACAAAATTTTGAAAAACACTTTGAAATTTAAGACAAAACAGGACATATTTTTATATTTTTTATTCGAGATGGAATTAAACCTATTAGAGTACATCTAACTGATTTTACTTCCTAGATAGAACAACTTCAAGTTAATTTTATCATTTCTGGAACGATTCATTATGGAATCATACAGGTATATCAGAATCATTTGGGACATTTTAATAAACCATTTTGATGCTAGATTCTT
>BJCM01221498.1:0-14520 GCA_018326385.1 Flaveria bidentis | reverse complement strand
CCAGCTTTATGGAACAGTACATCAGATAAAGCATGTTACTAAAAGTCTTCGGAAGAAATCTGTCTTCATGAGTTTATGCTTCTGAAGACTTTGTCTCTGAGGCTTCGGAAGACTTCATATTTGGCTTCGGAAGATATTGGTCTTGGCTTCGGAAGATTTCACACTTAGAGTATTTTCTGTTTCACACTTTCTGTTTCATGTGTGAAACTTCCTAAGCATTCTTCTTCAATGTACTTGTGCAGCATGCAGGATAGACTTAAGATGTTTAGGTTGCATCAGCCTCTTCATTAATCTCTACATTAGGTGATTAGGTCTCTAAACAACCAAAATCCTAGCAATTATATGTATAGCCTTATACTTAAATGTATTATGGAATGATGAATGCTTTAAACCTTCTTGTTCATCTTTTTTTTATAGTTGATTAGTGTTAATTAGTGTATTTATTTAGTTATTAGTATGTTTTCTTTTGTTGTTAACAAGACAATCTTCATAATTCGTGGTGAAATTATTGTTAATCATATTCAAGTTACAAGAGTTCACAAGTGTGTTAAACACTATATATATTTTTGAGTATCTTAAACTATTAACAAGTGACTAAAATGTTAAATGTATAATCTTTGGTTTTTCAAGCAAGAGAGTGTTAAACCCATACTTAATCAAAGGTTTACAAAAAAAACCACAGGTGCTCGAGTTAAAATTTCACAACTCAAAACGTTAACCACACCCCCACGTTTCACAAGACACACCCCCATGTTTAACGGTTTTTTCTTGGATGTCAACTTTTTGACTGTTTTAAACATGAATTAAATAAATTATAATGTTATGTCTTGTGAAATTCATGTATGTCACCAACATCATGAAACTATTCCAGAAATTTGTTTTGTATAGTTTAACTTATTTTTAAAATTTCAGGATCATGGATCATCCCTATTTACAATTTCAAGGGAACCACGAGAGATGGTGTCGTGATAAACTTCAAAGACTGCTAAAAAGGGTCAAAAGATCCCACTTACATGCAAATGAAGAAATACTGGCAGCTGTCGGGCAACTCAAAAGATAAAATAATTTATTGAGTATTCAGTGGAAGCTTTTGTTCTCACAAAACAAACCTTCCGTTTATGAACTAACTCTTGATTTTTTATCATCTTCCAGATTTAGTATGAAAGACTCTGACCTTTTGGATAGTAATGCAGTTTCATTCAGATTTGGTGGTCGTAGGCATAAGACTTCCATTGCCTTATTTGGTATCTATCTCGGTATCTACACGGAACAAGAAATAGAGGAGGAAGCAATAACGGGAATGCCAACATACCACACCTTTCCAGACGAGGAAAGTAAAGACGCGGAAAGTGGTGCTATACGGAGAGCATTTTGGGAAAAGATTGGGACCAGGGGGTTCAACTCGAGTAAAACAAAAAACAGCCAGATACGAGACCCGTTGATGCGATAAATTCATCAATTACTTAGCCATGTCATTTTATATTGTATGGTTAATCAGTTGCCATGTAATGTTGGGTATTTGTTTTGTAATCTTTTTGTCAAGAATGCGATTGCAAGTGCTCCAACACCCATGTTTGGAGGAAGTTGGATTCTAAACTTATACGAGAGTTATGGGTGTAACACTGAGGGAACTAAAGGAGTGATTGCAGGACTATTGAACTTGAGCATTTGCACGAGTATGTACATGGTGACAAACCTACCACATGGGCAGCCAAGGTTTATGGATAAAAAGGGACAAATCTGGGATCCGGCGGATCCCGAGGAAATCATCATGGACCTTGAAATGCCGATACAGCAGGATGGAGCCGGAGCCGGATCTTCAAGTTCACGCACTAGAGAATTCCCAACCATATTAGACCTTTATGAATGAATCCAAACCACCAGCGACCATGCAAGGCGATCATTCGAATACGCCCAATGAGCCTCAACCGAGTCGAAAATCTGCTTTCCTGAGTCGATAACCTGAGCAATGATATCCCGCCACAAAGCCCTTGAAAACTGTATCACTTTCGGTGCCCGGGCACAGTTGTTTCATGCCAATTTATCTTTTAATTTATGTCATTTTAGTTTTATTTTTATTTTGTGTGTTTAGAATTTTATTGCTTTCAATAATTTGGTGAAATTTCAGGTGATCCCGAGGATTCTCTCAACTTAGGGCAACAAAGCACAAGTTACAAATTCATCATTTCTAGAGGAGACATCTTATTACCCTTTCTCGGTTTAAATATATTAGTCACATTAAGGACAATGTGTATTTTAAGTGTGGGGATGGGTGTAATGCATTTGACTTTGCTAAACAAGTCCAAATTTAAAAATTTTATAAAAGATCACTTAACCACTAATTTTTGTGACAAGAAACCAAAATATTTTAAACAATTTATGATAAACCAAATTATAAATATACGTTTTCCGAAAATAAATAAGTAAATAAACAACATCCAAATAAAAATTGAAATTTTTTTTGTGATATTCTTAAAAGCAATAATCTAGTTAAAATATTTAATCATGTAAAACGAAACACTTTTACCCAATTCCATCCGTATTTGAGTTTATTTTTTAGCCCTAAACAGCTTTTGCAATTACAATTCTACTTTTATTTTGGATTTAATTGAGTGTGCATTATGATATGTGTGATTAGAACTTGCTTTGGGTATACATTTCAAGACCTTAACTAGCATTTGTTGCATAAAAATGAGTTAGGCATTAGGAAACCTTAACCATCCAAGCCCCAACCATTTTTCTTTATTTTCCTTACCCGAACGTCAACCCTAGTTAGCCTCGTTGAGCTTAAACGTTTTTATTTCTCAATCACCCGAACCACCATGTCACTTAACCAAAAAGCATTCAACAAAACCCGTTTTTCGTTAAAGACATGTTTTCGACTTATAAAAAATGGTCTTTTACCGGCATACATAAAAGAACTGGAATGGATTATTTTGATTTTAATTTGCTTTGTTGCCTTCACCACGCAAACCGGGACTTCCCCCGAAAATCCGCAAACAAATTTTCAACCTCACATTCGACGCAAGAAAGAAATGGCGAAAAAAGAAACAAGTTCCGCCATTTTGTGGAATCTCAAAAATTGTTATAAAGAGGCGAGCAAAAAGATAAGAAAGATGTCTGAACTATGAAAATTGGTCCAAGTATGGGAAATACAAAAAGAACCAAACCGAGTCTCAATACGTATGCAAAGAACTGATCCGATTGGATGCTATTAGGCTTCAAGTCGAACGATCCTTATGAAGGAAACTTTTGTGTATCTTTGGGTGAAAGACGAATTACGGTTCTTGAAAGCAAAGTACGGTCTTGACAATATGACCTTGAACGAGTCCTCGGGTTAGCATATCCCTTCTAACTTGAAGTATTGTATAGGGAACATTTTATTTTTTTTCCTTGTAGTTTATGTTAGAAGAATAAGCCAAGACCGTTGTCTTTAGCAATTAGCCACTTTTTCCAAATATTCCATACCCGAGCCCGAGCCAAGTTACAACCCATCAAAGACCTAACAATTTATGCAATTGGAGATTTGATCCCTTAAAAAGTATATGGTTTAACATGTATTCATACTAGGCAATTGAGTGCATTAGTCATACTTAATCTCAAATATGACTCCATATATTTAGCCGAGTGTGAGTGCATCTTGTGAGAAGTGTGGATTTTTAAATGATAATAATCTTCACTAACTAATCTATTGCTTGCTAGGATATCATTTTACATATGCTTAAAATGTTTACACTTGGATGAAAATAATATTTACTTGCGTACTTCCCGAAAAACATATTTATTATTTGATTTTTGGTGGAATTGTCATTTTAAGTGATTTTGCTTAAGGACAAGCAAATTTCAAGTGTGAGGATGTTTGATGTGCTCCAAATTATACATAAAAATACTATCAAAAGCACATCAATTATTCCTCAATACCTCCCTTAAAATGATGAATATGTGCTTAAAAGTGTTAAATTATGTTTTCAGGTGTTTAAAAGGGCAAGATGGACAAAAGAAGCATATTTGACAATAAATTGAAGTAATTCGAGCTTTGGAGTCCAAGCTTGGGGGCGTGCCTTATTAAGCACGCCCCCATGCCCTACCTTTTACACACCCCTGTGCTAAATTGACACACCCTCGTGTTTGGACATCTGATAGGACAAAAAGTATTGTCCCCTAAAAGCAAGCACGGGGTCGTGCCCCACCTCCAACACGGGGTCGTGCCCGACACAACCTGCACATATGAGTCGACCAACTTTCGTAAGCATTGTACTAGCATGGGTCGTGCTTAAACACTCCAGAAAGCCTATAAATAGAGGCCTAAGTTCACTAATTTTGCAAGCTTTGGTGGGAGAGTTACTCTGCAGAATTCTTTCGGGAATCAAGTCTTCAAGACCATTTAGAGGCTCTAGAGGTACATACAACACTTGGAAGAAGCTCGGGATTTTCTAAACGTCATCCATTGTGAATCACCGGTTTGATTGTTTCATTTCACCGATGATTTCATATCTATCTTCTATGTTATTTGTTGTTATGTTCAAACTCATTATGAGCTAAACTCTTATTATTATCCTAATTGGATGAAACTTATGTAATTTGTGATGAACTAATGGTGTGATATATATTATGTTAATGTTATGATGGTCTTGGAAAAACTTTTGATGGGTAGCATCTACATTTAAACGAGAAGTTATAACTTTATGATTTGTAATTATGATTGTCATACACGGTTGAAAAATGTATGATCAACTTTCATCCGCGAAACCGGTCTTAATAATAAATTCATGGCTAATAAACAAGAAATGGTTATAAGAAATCACATCACCTGAACTTTCTGACCATTTGCGGGTTCCTTTTTATTAGTCTGAGAAATCTACAATAATTGTTACGATTTTCTAAAATTAATGGTATGTTTGGAAGGAACCTAATAACTCTCTTTTTAACATTAAGTTATGTTTTCAAAAATCGTATGTCAAAAAGCTCACAAAAGATTTACCTACATTACTAGGGCTTTGATCTAAGAAGTAAACTCAGCCTAACGTGATCCTAGTCACTACGGAGTGGTTAGACGAGAAATCGTGCCAACTCACCTTTATAAACATTAACATAATTAAATTTAACCATATCTTTAATCACACCACCAATTCATCACAATTACATAAGTGTAGTCTAATTAGGATGATAACCTTTATTCCCTGGTTTTAAATCCAAACGCTTCAATCTTATTTTACTTTATTTCTATTATTGTTTTTATACCCTAAAAATCTTATCAATGAAACTCGTCATTTTCTATAACAAAAACCAAATCTGATAGTCAAATATTAAGGTTGTTGAGTAGGCTAGGTGTGTCCACGGATTGATACTTGGTTCTTACCATCACTATACTACCACAAAATAGGTACACTTGCCTTTTGTGGATGTGGTTTAGTATCAGTGATAACCAACTAAAACTAAATTTATGTAAAAAACCTTTACCAAAATATATATGTTCCACACCGCATTAGTAATCTCAATAGCTTTTTCATCAACTAACCTTTCACCATTCTCACTGACTTCTTCAGCACACATTCCTTTCAACAACTTATTAGACACAAACTCATCAAGTATGTTATTATAACCATTTTCTTCATTGGTTTGGATTTCAGCTAACAAAGTTGTAGACAATTTCATATCTAGAATTTCTATCTAGTCAGACCAATCATATTCATCAGGAGGCCAGAGCTTTGTTGTTAGATGTGTTAGCTTTATCACTCTTAGTCTCTACCTCTATAGTAACCATTTTCTTTCCATTTTCATTCTAGTTTAATCTCCCTTTTGTACACTTTCTGGCAATTAATTAAGCTTATCATAGTTATAACATCTCAAACTTGATTTATCAAACCAATCTTGCTAGAATTATTCAGACCAAACATCTTCATTCCAATACTTCTTGCAAAAATTTTGGCTCGATATACCACCATTGCCATCTGACACTTGATATCATTTTCTATATATCATTTTCTTCAACATCATTAGGATTAACTTGTTGTAAGTCATCGACTAAAATATTGGGTGCACATAAATTGTTCTAAATTCTTAATATTTGTTCATGAAGGTGGTGAATAGAGCCAAATGCTCTTCAGCTATTTGAATTGTTTGCTTGGACGGATTGGAGTTTACAACAAAGGCTTGTTGTGTTGATTGAGAGGCTTGACTGTGTGGTGGGGATTTCACTTGATTGTAACGAGATTGATGAGAAGCTTAAAATTAAAGCATGGATAGTTCTTTAACATTTTGAGAGTTGGTTGCTTGTTGTTGACACAATTAGGAATAACTAACATAATAATTTGGATACTAGGCATTTTAGCATATAATGCAGATGCTTCAACTCCTATTGTGTTGATGTAATTAGCAGCTCTCTACTTGTCATCCATGCCATAATACTTTATGGTTGAAATGATATCACTGAGTGACAGAGTGAATAGATCCTTGGTTCTTTTGATGGTTGTGCATTTATTATTCCATCTATATGGCAAAGAATTTAATAGCTTCTTGTTTACTAAGATATTTTCCAAGGTAATTCCATCACTTTCAATCTTGGTTATTAGCTTGACAAATCTTAACATCTAAGCCTTTAGAGTTTCTCCAAGTGCATGAATGAACATATTAAACTCTTGGTTTAACATGTCTTTATGGCTCTCTCTCTCTCTCTCTCATATCCTTATTCCCCATAATCTGCTCCTCCATCGCATCCCACAAGTCTTTTGCTTTTTATGTAATGCTTGAACTTTTGAGGAATTTCAGTCGTAAGTGACATTGTGACGGCAGCATATGTCTTATCATCAAGCTCCAATTTCTTGATGTCTTCCTCGTCCCAGGGGTGTTTAGGTTTGCACACCAACTCTCCTTTCTCATTGTTATACACAGGAATGTACGGTCCTTGTTTGAGACCGTATCATCCGGGGTTCGGTGTAAATAACATGGTTTTCAAATCTATAAACCCAGTCAGGGTAGTCTTCTTCGCTAAAAAGTCTAGGATGTTTTATGATGGTTCCAATCTCATTATCGAGGTTGATGGTGGTAGTGATGTGCTTCAGATTTGCCATTTTTAGACTTAGAAATTAAACTTCCTAGAAATCCCCAAACTTGAAGTTTTCACATGAATAGCTCTGTTCTCGCACGAACAGTCACTAACTTTTCACATGCTTACTATTCAAACTGACTTTTGCGAAAATTGAAACTTTACGCGGGAAGAGAATCTTATGTAACAAACTTTTGCGAAAACCAAGCTTCTCATACGAATACCAACTTTTCATGTGTGATTACAAACTTTTTGCATAATTCATTTTCTCAATTCTGAAGAGTTTCAGCTTTAATTTTTCACCAATTTGTTCAAAATTGGACTAATTAAGTGTTCAAATAATAATTTAGGTTCAATTAAGATCCAAAGTGTCTCAAATTGATTCAATTAAGCTCGTTTAATCACATAAACATCCTCATATATTCAATCAACAATACAATCACTTTTAACATTTTCTATTCCGGTCAAATTCAGCATAAATCAAGTAGATCTTCAAATAGTAAATAATTTGAAGCTTATGAACCCTTTAAAACTCTTAATTCAATCTTCAAATCAATCGATCTAGAGCAACAAGGCTTTGATACCAATTGTAAGGATCAACAATAACAACTAATCAATCTCATGAGGAGAATACGGAATGTAATCGTTCACAGTAAGAAGATTAAGTAGAATCATATGAACTTGAACACGTTAGTAAATAACATTCTTTGTATCGCTCTTTGATTTGAATCAATTACGATAAGAATGAAATCATGAAATTGACAAAAGCTCTAGCAATTACATTAAGAACTAACTATTTATACTAATCTAAGAAGTTATCGCATAGTTCTCGCGCGACTTCAAAGATCTCGCGCGAGAAGCAAATTTTCGCGTGGGAACTCTAGGTTCTCGTGCAACTTGATCTTGATCATCTTGATTTGATTTTCCAAGCCTCTAGGTTTAATCCCTACAGTATTTTCCATTACTCTACCCAGTAACCAGATTCATCACACTTTAGCATTTCGTGATAAATGGAGCAACTTTTTATCATGTCACCTTTATTTGGTCAAAGGTCCACCACCTTAGCCTCGCCTTTGGCTTTCCTGTTGTCTTCCTCAATTCAAAGGCATACCACAAGTTCTTCGGTGTTTAGCTCCTTGTGCTTGTACTTATGATAACTTTGGAAATCTACCTACCTAAAATGATAAGTTTTCAATCATATGCTCCACATGACATGTCTAACTAAAAGTCATCCTCTTGGAGTGAATGTTGTTAAGTATAACTTGTAACTCTTGACCGTGGCTAATCATAGTTTTGGAATTAAGAATTATTTAGTACAAGAATTAGGCAACATCGAATTTCTTCATACCTTCTTATTGTTGCCTCACACAATATTTTGTTCAACCTCGCACAGAACCTAATCTACCTCTCATAGGTTACTAGTAATCTAAATCATTTTGATTTTTCATCCTATGATTGTATCACACGATTATTCTTTCTTCTGCAAATTAAGATAAAAAGGGGCCGGAAAACGTAATTTTATTTAGCTTCAAGGAGTCGTGGCGACCAAAAACAGGAAAAATAATAAGTAGTTGGATCTTCTCAAAACACCTTTAACCTACATAAGTTTGAGTTAAAATCAAACTTTCATAGGTTTAATTGGATGGTTTTGCTCTTCACGTATGTTGTTGTTACTCATATTTATTTGTTGCGACACATGTTTGATTGTTCACTCACATGTCTTGGTCAACAACCTTCAATTTTTTCTCCTCATTGGTTTTGATTGCAGCCTTCCTAGGTTTTTTTATTAAGCTTAGATACAACTTATTCGAATGAATGAATGGAGCAATCACGTAATAACACCAATCGATATGATAACTCCTAACATTATTTTTAATGTTATCTATACTACTTTATAATATAACCTTTTACTATAAAATTAGCATTACATGATACTTTAAGGGTAATTTTGTTGCTTAAATGCAACCTTTAAAACACAATGTATAACCATATAAAGTTGGAACTCTCAAATACATTTTGTCCCATATCATTTTCATGAAGAAAAATTTGTCAAAAAACACTTTTAAAAAGTTAGAAAAGTACTTCAACAAAATTCTTGTTTAGCCATGTTGATGAGACCTATGGCATGTTTAGTTTTTTTTCATAGTTCGCGGGCCCATTCTTACTTATCATTTCTCCGGTTAAAGCCGAACTTAACCAAAATCTATGACTTTGTTATGGTTATGGTTATGATTTAAATTCGATTGAACCGCCTTATTTATGCACTTATAATCACCGAACTAAGTATTATGTGTCCCGCCGTATCATACAGGCTTATAATGGACGTCATGAGGGCAAAAATGGCATTCCATTTTAATTTACGATGCTTAGGGCTACATAGTAATTTCACTTAAATAAACATCTAAAGGAATCATTTATAACCCTATAAATCTGGAACTCTTAAATAAATTTTGTTAACATCGTTTGTCTTACAAACATTTGCCGAAGAATATCAATGTCAATATAGAAAAGTAACTCAACAAGTTCATTAGCAACTAAGTTTAGTTGCCTTGATGCTCTGGCCTATTTAATTTGAATTTTTCTTGGTTAAGAGGATCATTATTAGTAATCAATCGGATGGTTCAAAGCTGAACTGAACCAAATACACTAGTTTTGGTTAAGGGGTGAGAATAATACGGGCTGATACGAAAAACCAAACCAAAAACCAAAGACCGGACCGGGCCAAACCATTATACATACACATGGTCCGGTCCGCGGTTTTTAGTTATTTTGGTCCTTGGTTCGGGCGGGTTCAGGCGGGTTCGGGCAAGTTCGGGCCCGATGAAAGCTCATATAACCCAAAAGACCGATTTAATAAATATCAAAAAATATGAACAGTTTCAAATTGGTGATAATTATTTTCTTGATGGTTTTTAACAATATCAAGGTGATGGAGTTCGTTCCTATAATAATAAAACATAATTGGAAAATTATCTAAAAGATGACCTAGAAGATAATACTAATGATTTTGATATATTGATGTGGTGGGAGGTAAATTCGTATTGATATCCGACTCTTTCGAAGATGACAAAAGGTATTATTTTTTATTATTATAGAATATTTTAAAAAATTAGTATACGTTAACTTTTTTTACTTTATTCCACTTTAGATATTTTAGCTATTGCAGTTTTAACCATAGCTTCGAAGTCGGTTTTTAGTACGAGCGGACGAGTGGTGGAATCGTCTAGAACTTCACATCTCCTACTTATTGCTTTGATTTGTACGCAAGATTGGGTTCGAATGACAAGAAAGGAAATCAACGAGATATGCTATGATATGCTATAAAATGATTAAATCTTTTGAGTTTCTAATAATTAACTTATTTTTTTAGAAATTCATAGGTTATGTGTTTGACTCGAGAGTAAATGAAGATCGAATGAAAAAGCTTGATGTTTATTTATTTTATTATTTTGTTTCATTATAAAGATCGTTTTTGTTACATATTTTTAAAATTACATATTTTCTTATTTGCAAGTTGGTGTTACATATTATTGTTTTAATGTGTTCAGGTATCATGTTATTTATTCTAGTGTGTTTAGTTCTAACTCAATAAAGCAACATAATTCTTTATTCGGACCAACCCAACCCTATTAGTAAAACCAACCCGTTAGGCCCGAAACCGGATCGGACCGACCCATCTTTATAAGGTCCGGTCTTTGGTCCTTAAATCTTGTACATTTTGTTTCTTGATCGGGTCGTTTCTAGGTGGTTTGGTCCAGGTTTGATCCATTGCACACCCCTAGTTTTGGTTTTGGTTATGGCTCATAACTAAATCAAACCGTCTCTGGCATGCCCGTAAAAATCATCCTTAAGTATTGTATTTCTCTTAGTATCACGCGGCTACCACACTATTACTAGTTAAGAACAAAATAACACACCATCGATTAATATTTGAAAAAATTGGATAGAAAGAAACTATTCTAATATGGAAACTCAATGTCTCCTTATTTTTAACCGGATATCTTATCATCTAAAATATAAAAATTTAATAAACACCCTATCTTGGACAAAAACAATTTCTGGAGTTTATTACAGGAGAAGACATTTGTTTTTTTAATTAATTTCATTTTTCAACATCTATCTTTATCCGTTACACTATACAATCTTATGTATATGATTTGTTTTATCTTTGGTATTTTAGACTAACTCTGGTTTGTTTTCATCATTAAGTTAGGTAATATGGTTATCAAATTAGGATGGATGTGTAAAAATCTATTACCTATAATAAAAAAAAAAAAATTTGATTTCACATGTCAACATATTACGCATTCTCATTTTTATTTTTCCGTCTCTCTCTCCTAATAAATGTGAAAAGTATATATAGTAACTATATTATTTAAAATATTTTTAAATAAAAAAGTTTGATATTGTAAATTTTTAAAAACATGATATTATAATGAAAACTACACTTTAAAAATTTATGACACAATATTTTTTATAATAGGAAGTATTTTAATACCATTTTTCTGAGTTTCATGACATATTTTTTTTTCAAAAATAAAATTTAAAAAACAGAATGTTTAATAAAACATTAAAAAACACAATCTTATAAATGAAATTTTAAAATAATATTATTGTTTTTTACTTGAACTACTTATTTATTTCTAACTCAATCATATCTTAGTTACATATATCATTTATAATTTTTAAACTTTTATTATGGAATAACATGACCCACAGCTTCCTCCTCGGTGAGGCTCGAGAGGACCACTTCCATCTCATCACTAAGATCATCCTTATATGTATTATCTACCACTGAATCTTACATCATGTTATTATTACAAAACAAGTGTGTCATACAACGTGGAACCGGCCTAAAGCTAGATAGATACTCTCCATCGACATTTGGCTTATTGTTATTTGGCTTAGATGGATGTTGTACATCATCCATCATTGTCAAAGATTGTGTGATTTGCCCTGTCATAGTTCCAAATGAGTCTTTATAACCTAAAAAAATTCTCATTAAATCATAAACCCTACGAGTTTGAATTTTCAGACGCCTAGATTCTATGTGAGCGATCATTGCCTTTATTTCTCTTTTCTTCTGTTCAGCGTCCACTTTAACCCAATGTGTGGAGCGGTCTTGTAAACAACACTCATATGACCAGTGGTGTCCGCCACAAAGCTTGCACCAAGGCTCTATGTAACCGTTAACCTGTTGTCTGTACATTATGCTCAAAATAATATGTGAGATAATAACAAAGATAATACGAAAAATAAAATAAAATAACCTAAGTTAAATACTAACTCTAGAAAAAATAAACAAAACTCAAGAATGAAAAATAAACGCAAATGACTAGATCGTCCACTCGGATCGTTCTCAAAATCGCCAAAATAGTGTCCCCGGCAACGGCGCCATAAACTTAATGTGTGAAAATATATATTATTTTATTTTAAAAAAATTTTATTCACAAATTAGTTTTAAAAATTGAAAATTCCTAACTAAACTTCACACAAACGGAAAGTGTACCGGTCGTGATATAGTAAAGTTTAGGTAAGTCCGGATATCGAACCCTGAGACACGTTTGGCGGCTTTCGTTACTAAACCTCTCCGACTTCTAACCTGATTAATTTAATTATTTTAAGTACTTAATAATAAACAAAATAAACAATTTTACTAAAATTAATTAATCTAAATACGACGGATGAAATAAACAAATTAAGAATTCAAACTTGGAACTTGAATAAGATCAAATACGTGAAATAACTACCTAGGTAGGAATCCAACTAATATATGATGACCTGAAGGTAATGATTCGTATAACTATCTCTAAAAATACGGATCTAGGTTTAACTAGTTATGTTGCTACTCCCAAAGAAAACCAAAGACACATGTGAAACACCCTAAAACACTAACACCACGAATGAAAAGCAAAACGCGTTCTCGCGAAATCTAAACCTAACAAACAATGGGTAAGAAGTTTTAAGCAATATCTATCACCCCTAGGTTTTAGATAAGGTAGCATATTGAAAAATACTATCAAATCACAACCAATACTCCTAAAATTATCTCTAATCAAAGTTTAAAATTATAAACACAAAGTAGTTAATTTTAACATGCAAGCCTAATCTAGATGTCACACAATCAATCAAGATTAAACATACACGAGCATAGCAATAACTTTTAAGTATAAAATAATACACGAGTCCATATTTAATTGATAAAATAATCAATCTCTAAGATTAATAAACGAATATACAAAATCGAATCAAATATTTAATCAAAACAAATTAATTTTCAACCCAACCTAGGTAGTACTAAAAAGTTAACTACTCATAATATTCAAAAACATCAAAAACAATAATAAAGTTTTAAACTTTAGAAACATAAACGAATGAATTGACGAAACAAAGAAAATAATCAAGAACGAATTTAAAACCGGCTAGTCTTCTATGCTTGAATCAATCCTGTGTCTTCAATCTTGTTCTTTGCTTTAAGATTGCTCTTTACTAGTGCTCAAAACTCCAAATTGAAGCCTATAATTAAAACCCTTTTTGTTTTCTTCAATCTTGTGTGTATCTCTCTCTGTCGTCGCTTTCCCCCTTTTTAACCTACTTTTATTTATTTTTTATGAGTCTCAGTTTAATCAAATGGTTTGTGATTCTATTTTTTTCTCTTAAATTTGACTTTTAAGTTCAAAGGACAGGGAAATGACATACTGCTAGTTCAAGTGTATGTAGATGACATCATCTTTGGTTCAACTAATCCAAAGCTCTGCAAAGACTTTGAGAAGCTGATGAAGGTCAGATTTGAAATGAGTGCCATAGGGGAACTCAATTTCTTTCTGGGAATTCAAGTGAAGCAAGTTGAAGATGGCATCTTCATTAGTCAGTCAAGTATGTTCAGGACATACTCAAGAGGTTCAACATGACTGATTGTAAGGTTGCAAAGACACCCATAGCAAGAAACCACTCCCTTGGACCTGATCTTGAGGGGGAGTGTGTGGATGAGCATCTTTACAGGGCTATGATTGGGTCTCTTATGTATCTTACAGCTAGCAGGCCAGATATCATGTTCGCAACATGTATTTGTGCAAGATATCAAGCCAACCCTAAGATGTCTCACCTCAACACTGTCAAGAGGATTGATATGATCAAATGTACCAATATGTGATGATGTATGAACACAATTCAAAGAAATACAAACAAAGTAATCAAATCAAGCAAGATATCAACAAAATTCATAGTTTCATTAATATCAAGCAAAGAAAATTACAAAGTAAGTAAGCAGTTATGAATCTCACGTTTCTCACTAACCTGCAACAAGACTAAACTATATATAATGAAACACAAGGAACTAACAAATTACAAAACTAGTCCCTATACTATTACAAATAGTAAAAAGACACATAAAGACAACATGTCAATCTTTCTAGAGAACTAACAATACTCCCCCTAAGATTTACATGGTCTTCGGTCTTCAAAATCTTCAATCT
>BJCM01221494.1:0-13095 GCA_018326385.1 Flaveria bidentis | reverse complement strand
TGGATGTCGGGACACGCCATTAAGGTGTTAGCCCAACGGTGTGCGGGTTCGCTACCCCGGGAGGATGCACATCGGGGTCTTTCTTTGTGATTGACCATATGGATGAACCATTGTTGCGTGCCTTAGGTGCTGTGACCATTTGGTGCCGAGCACCACCGATGAAGGTCTTTTATAGGCTTAGGTCTAATACCACGAGAATGAAGGGCATAGCCTATGACAATGGTATACCTGAACTTTACCTTAGGTGCTGTGACCATTTGGTGCCGAGCACCACCGATGAAGGTCTATTATAGGCTTAGGTCCTGTACCACGAGAATGAAGGGTAAAGTTCATGGTGATGACGAAGGGAAAAGATGTAATGATGAACGAACGAATAAAAGTAAGATGAATGAATGAACGGAAGTTAATGAACGATGAAGATAATAATTATTATCTATGTGTACGTATGATGTGTGATCGCATGAACATAAAGAAAGGTTTTAACGAAAGAAAAGTATGTTTTATTTTATAAAACTAGAACTCACTCAGCAACGCTGACTTTGATGTGTTCCCAGTTGGCAGGTAATGATTGCTGAGGATGGCACGAGGTGGCTACTCAGCTCTTTTGGATGGCATTCTTTTGTTAATGTTTTTGCATTGTAATGTAAACGAATGATGTTTTGAAATGAACACTTGTATTAACTTGCAAAAGCATTTGTAATGATATGAAAAATTATTTGTATGTTTCCGCTGCCACATTTTATGAATGATTAAATGTAAGTTCTATGTTTTATGTGCAATGATTTACCAGCTGTAAGTGTCCCAGGAACGGGGCCTTACAAGTTAGTATCAGAGCCAAAGTTTAAGTGAAATGGGTAAATTTTCAAAATAAATCCAAACTTAAACTAAAAATAGGACGGAAAGGGAAGGGATGCCAATCTGAGTAGTTGTGTGCCATCAGGTATTTTCGTAATGTTAACCGGTTTTATGTGCGTATTGTATGTGGTTATTTGTTGTCTGCAGATTTAAATACTGATGTAGTCAGGATTGGTAATGCTCGGGGTGTGAAGAGTAAAATAAGTGGCTAATCACAACTGGCCATTATAATTAGGGACTTACTATACTTGACATAAACTGAGTTGTTCCCTTGAATGACCGTGTTGGTTTTTGAATCTTTCAGTGTGCGTGTGATCGCCGGTGGTAGATCTTCAAAAGCCTCTAGTGGTGGAGGTAACGATGCTGAGCCGCGACCCAAGAGTGGGAGACCCAGAGTTGAGAAGGTGGTTCATGAAAAACTATAGACCCCTCATCCGGAGGGTGGCGACGAGAGCGCCAATCTGAGAGCCTTAGTGAAGGAGGCTGTTGTGGAAGAAGTTCATCAGGTCATGCAGACAATCTTACCGTCTGTGGTGACCGAAGTGATTAAGGCAGTACGGGAAGGGGAAAGAAAGGAGAGGAACAGGTCATCGGGAGGACGAGAGCAACCGGAGCCGGAAACGGTTCCCTCTGATGATGAGGAAGAGGAAGAAGAAGAGCTTGCGCCGGAGGCGGCACGAGGCTGTAACTATGGGGGCGTTTCAATGATGCAAGCGCCCTACTTTTGATGGAAACGACACTGCTGCTGCTGCTCACCGGTGGGTGAGAGAAATGGAAGCTGTATTGAATATCAACGAGTGTTAGGAGGACCAGAAAGTAAAGTTTGCTGCCCATTCTTTTGTGGACTCGGCTCTATGCTGGTGGGACAATATAGTCCAAGCCGAGGGTAGCAAGGCCATCGGGAGGATGAGATGGTCTGAACTGAAGAAGTTGGTGATTGAGGAGTTCTGTCCTCATAGAGAAATGGACAAGGTCGAAAGGGAGTTCTTGCAACTGGAGGCGGGAACCATGACACACCAGCAGTACACCACCAAATTCAACAAGATGGCATGTCTGGTGCCGGATCAGGTGACACCTCTATCTTGAAAGATCAAGAGGTATATTCAGGGTTTGCCAGCAGATATTCGCAGGCACATGATTGCCGCCCGACCGAGCACGTTTAGGTGGCCGATGGATTTGGCGGGGAGGCTATATGACAAAAGGACTGAGGTGGTGGTGATTAAAGGTGGCAAGAAGAGCGGTGGTGATCGAAACTGGCAGGGGAAGAGGTTTGGTCGGGGTGATGCCTTGATGGGTAATAAGAAGGCACGAGTGGATGACCGCCGTGTGGTCACATCAAGTGCGGGGTCAAAGAGGTGTGGAAAGTGTGGAAGGGAGCATAGTGGGGAGTGCAGGTTTGGGTCGAACTTGTGCTTCAAATGTGGGAAGGCGGAGCACATGGCAAAGGACTGTCATATGGTCCGGTGCTATAACTGTGGTTAAGAGGGTCACATGAGCAGGGATTGCAAGAAGCCAAGGGCTGAGGGTTCTGGGGCAAAGAAGACGGGGAGTGAAGGACCGATGGCGAGCGCCAGGGCATTCATTATGACACAGGAGGAAGCTAGGACGGACCCTGATGTTGCGTCCGGTACGTTTCTAGTGAACCAAACTTTAGCTTCTGTGTTATTTGATTCGGGTGCTAGTAAAAGTTTTATTTCTGCTGCTTTCTATGCTAAGCTGCCTGTTAGTAGTAGACGTGTTGTGGTGCCCTTTGATGTGGAAACTGCCATAGGTAAGTCTACCATGATTTCGGAGACGATAGAGAACTGTGATGTGGAACTTGAGGGTGATAAGTTTCCTGTTAGACCGTTCGTGATGACCTTGGGTGGTTTTGATTTGGTTCTTAGGATGGATTGGTTGGTGGACTCCGAGGCAAACATTGTGTGTCGCAAGAAGATGATTCGCTTGACAGCGCCTGACGGGAGTTCGGTAACTGTTTATGGGGATCGGGTCACGACGATCCCGAAAGTGATCTCAATAGCGGTGGCGGGAAAGTGTATGAGGCGTGGATGTAGTGCCTATTTGGCCTATGTAAAGGATGTGGATACGCCAACACCACGACTGTCTGATGTACCGGTTGTGTGTGACTTTCCAGACGTGTTCCCAGAAGACATATCAGGAGTACCACCCGACCGAGAGATCGAGTTTCAGATTGATCTGATACCGGGTGCCCAACCTGTTGCCAAGGCACCGTATCGGTTTTCTCCGACTGAGATGAAGGAGTTGATGGAGCAGTTGCAAGAGCTGCTTGATAAGGGGTTCATTCGACCGAGTATCTCTCCTTGGGGTGCTCCCGTGTTATTTGTGAAGAAGAAAGACGGTAGTATGAGGATGTGCATTGACTACCGCGAGCTGAACAAGTTGGCGGTGAAGAACCGATACCCCTTACCAAGAATAGATAATTTGTTCGATCAGCTTCAAGGTGCCAGTTGGTTTTCAAGAATAGACCTTCGATCTGGTTACCATCAGTTGAAAGTGAAAGAGCAGGATGTTCCTAAAACAGCTTTTCGCACGCGCTATGGTCACTGCGAGTTTCTTGTCATGTCTTTTGGTTTGACCAATGCGCCAGCTGCTTTTATGGATCTAATGAACCGTGTGTGTCGGTCGATGTTGGATAAATCAGTGATTGTGTTTATTGATGATATCCTGATTTATTCGAAGAGTGAGAATGAGCACGCCGGTCATATTCGGGAGGTTCTGGAGACGTTGAGAAAGGAGAAGTTGTATGCTAAGTTCTCCAAGTGCGCGTTCTGGTTGCGCAAAGTTCAGTTCTTGGGTCTTGTGGTGAATCCTGATGGGATTATGGTGGACCCGGCAAAGGTGGAGGCGGTGATGCAATGGAAGTCTCCAAAGACGCCATCCGAGATTCGCAGTTTCTTGGGTTTGGCGGGCTACTATAGAAGGTTCATCCAAGACTTTTCCAAGATCACTTCTCCACTGACTAAGTTGACCCGGAAGGATGTGAAGTTTGTATGGGGTCAAGCTCAAGAGAAGGTATTCGAAGAATTGAATGCAAGATTGACTCAAGCTCCTGCTCTGTCATTACCTGATGGAAGCGAAGATCTGGTGGTTTATTCTGATGCTTCCTACTCAGGGTTGGGATGAGTGTTAATGCAAAGAGGGAAGGTTATAGCTTATGCATCCCGGCAGTTGAAGGTTCATGAGGTCAATTACCCTACTCACGACTTGGAGCTAGCAGTCGTGGTCTTTGCACAAATGATTTGGAGGCACTATCTTTACGGGACGAAGTGCACCATTTTCAGTGACCACAAGAGCTTGAAGTACTTCTTTGAGTAGAAAGATCTGAACATGAGACAGAGACGATGGCTGGACCTTATAAAGGACTATGATTGTGAGATCCATTACCATCCGGGCAAGGCCAACGTGGTGGCTGATGCCCTTAGTTGGAAAGAGAGGCCCGAGCCGATACGGGTGAAAGCCTATGAGTTGATCATGACCTCAGACGTGATGAAGCAAGTTAAAGAGTTTCAAGATGAGGCATTGAAAGAAGATCATCTTAACTCTGAAAGAATGAGAGGTCTGGTCGCAAAATTGGGTGAGAACACCCTTGGTACTCCATTCATCCAGGTGCCACAAAGATGTATCAAGACATGAAGAATGATTACTGGTGGCCGGGTATGAAGCGAGACGTAGTGGAGTATGTGAGTAAATGCCTTAATTGTCTACAGGTGAAGGCCGAGCATCAAAAGCCGTATGGAGAGATCCAACCTTTGGATATACCGGAATGGAAGTGGTAGCACATCACTATGGATTTCATCACGAAGCTGCCGCGTACCCCGAAAGGGTACGATGCTATATGCGTGATTGCCGACCGTTTGACGAAGAGCGCTCACTTCCTACCGATCCGCGAGACATATTCATCTGAGAGGTTGGCAGATCTATTCATCAAGGAGATTGTAACTCGTCATGGTGTGCCGGTGTCTATTGTATCTGATCGTGACACCCGGTTTACGTCCAAATTCTGGAAGAAATTCCACGACGCCATAGGGACGAGGTTACATATTAGCACGGCTTATCATCCCCAAACTGATGGTTAGTCAGAAAGGACCATTCAGACATTGGAAGATATGCTTCGGGCAAGTGTGATTGATTTTGGGGGAAGTTAGGATGACCACTTACCATTAGCTGAATTCTCATACAACAACAACTTTCATGCCAGCATTGGTATGCCACCATATGAGATGCTATACGGTAGGAGATGCAGAACACCCGTTTGTTGGGGTGATATTGGCCAGAAGGAGTTGGGGAGCGTCGAGGTGATCGAGGCTACGACTGAGAAGCTTGAGAGGATCAAAGCCTTTTTGAAGGCAGCCAAAGATAGACAGAAGTCATACGCCGACAAACGACATAGACCGATTGAGTTCCAGGTGGGTGACCGGGTTATGTTGAAGGTCTCACCTTGGAAGGGTATCATCTGATTCAGGAAGCGGGGCAAGTTGAGCCCAAGGTACATAAGCCCTTTCCAAATCATCGCTCGAGTAGGAGAGGTGGCCTATAGACTGGAGTTACCGGATGAGTTAAGTGGAATTCACCCGACATTCCATGTATCTCATCTAAGAAAGTGCTTGGCCGATGAAGATATGATTGTTCCACCGGAGGATATCGAAGTAGACGAACGGCTCAATTACATGGAGCAGGCTGTGGCAATCATCGATCGAAAGAAAAAAAGGCTGAGAAATAAAGTGGTTCCTCTTGTGCGCGTACAGTGGAAGCATAGGAAGGGATCCGAGTAACCGTGGGAGACTGAAGAAGAAACGAGGCATCATTACCCATGTTTGTTCGAGGAATAACAGGTTTCGGGGACAAAACCTATTTAAGGGGGGTGGACTTGTAACACCCGGTTATTTATCTATTTTGAAGCCGACGAAAGGATAAAAAAGGAAATAAATTCCAAAGTCGAGGGACCGAACTCGCCAACGAAAGAAAGCCGGGTGAGTGAGGGTATATAAAGGGAGAGGGCAGCCCTTACCCTCTCCCCACACTCATATTTCAGCCAAACAAGAGAGGAGAAGAGAGAAAGGAAGAAAAGAGGAAGAAGAGTTGGTTCGGGTTGGTTCGAGTGAGCAAAATCGTTGAGAAGCGGGTCAAATCGAAGCTCTTATCGTTGTCGTCATTTGTGTGAGTTCTAGGACCCCTCCTTTAAACGTTTTTGAATGATTTGGAGCTGGAACACATCTGAAAATTGGGTTTTTGGGTGTGTATGTGTGTGACCCGTATGCGTATGTGTATGTGTGTGTATGATGCGTTTGAGCCTTGTTTGTGAGCTTGTGTGTGCTTGAATGGTGTTGTGGTATGCATCCCTAAGGTTTAGGATGGTTGATTTGGGCTTAGAATGAGTTTGGATGAGCTTGGAGGTCGAAAATGGCGGATTGGGTTCGGGATGAACTGCATTCTGCATCAGCTAGGGCTAGGCGACCGAATGAAGGTCATACGGCCGAATGAGGTGCGATTGGGGTCCATTTGCACGACTGAGAGTTCATTCGCACGATCGGGTCCAGTCGCATAGGGAGTCATGCGATTGAGGGTCCAGTCGCATAAGTGCTCATCCGCATTAGTTCCATTCGCACGAGATCCATCCGAATTAAGTCCATTCGTACGATTGGGTGTCCATTCACATGAGTGTTCATCCGCATTGGTTCATTCGTATAATGTTCAGTCGCATGGAGGCCATGCGACTAAAGGGTGTCCATATGCCCGAATAGGGCTGTTGCACCCGAGGAGAAGCGTAGTTTAACTTCTGACTTTAGGGGAAAAGTGCATATGTAAGTTTTGACGTAAAGGTTCCCGTAAGAGCAGGTAAGATGACGATTAAGGCCTTAAAGAGCATGTTGGGCATGATGATGATGTTTCATGATTATGCATGTTATGTATGTATGATGTTGCCCTGTATGATGTTGATGCCTATGTATGTTATGTTCCTTATTATGATGTATGTTTATCTTTCCTATGGCTTTACGTTGAATGTTAATGAATGAAATGAAGTATTATGTAACGTAAAGTGAAAGAGAATGAAAGAGGAACATGAAGTAAGAATGCATGCATTAATGAATGATGAAGTAATGAAAGTCTTGCAAGCACTGGATGTCGGGACACGCCATTAAGGTGTTAGTCCAACGGTGTGCGGGTTCGCTACCCCGGGAGGATGCACATCGGGGTCTTTCTTTGTGATTGACCATATGGATGAACCATTGTTGCGTGCCTTAGGTGTTGTGACCATTTGGTGCCGAGCACCACCGATGAAGGTCTTTTATAGGCTTAGGTCCAGTACCACGAGACTGAATGGCATAGCCTATGACAATGGTATACCTAAACTTTACCTTAGGTGATATGACCATTTGGTGCCGAGCACCACCTATGAAGGTCTATTATAGGCTTAGGTCCAGTACCACGAGAATGAAGGGTAAAGTTCATGGTGATGACGAAGGAAAAAGATGTAATGATGAACGAACGAATGAATGTAAGATGAATGAATGAACGGAAGTTAAGGAACGATGAAGATAATAATTATTATTTATGTGTATGTCTGATGTATGATCGCATCAACGTAAAGAAAGGTTTTAACGAAAGAAAAGTATGTTTTATTTTATAAAACTAGAACTCACTTAGCAACGCTGACTTTGATGTGTTTCCAGTTGGCAGGTAATGATTGCTGAGGATGGCACGAGGTGGCTACTCAGCTCTTTTGAATGGCATTCTTTTGTTAATGTTTTTGCATTGTAATACGAACGAATGATGTTTTGAAATGAACGCTTGTATTAACTTGCAAAAGCATTTGTAATGATATGAAAAGTTATTTTTATGTTTCTACTTCCACGTTTTATGAATGATTAAATGTAAGTTCTATGTTTTATGTGCAATGATTTACCAGCTGTAAGCGTCCCGGGAACGGGGCCTTACAGAACCCATACTTGCTAAGCCACATACGAAATTAGAAAGACCTCTCACCGTTGAAGTTGTCGATGGAGAACCGATCACCGTTGATGTCGTTATCCGTGATTGCGTCTTAAGTCTTGACACACACGATTTCCGTATTGATCTTATTCCTATGAAACTTGGAAGCTTCGACGTCATCATTGGTATGGATTGGTTAGCCAAACACCATGCCGAGATCATTTTTTTTGAGAAGTGCATTCGTACCGTTACCCTCTGGAGATACTTTGAAAGTGTTCGGTGAAAAATCTTCCAAAGGTCTTAAACTCATGTCTTGCACTCAAGCCCGAAAGTGCTTAAGCAAGAAGTATATGGCCTTCTTGGCTTACGTGGTCAACACGAAAGTCAAAGGGAAAGAACTTAAGGATATCCCTATCATACGAGACTATCCTGAAGTATTTCCCGATGACCTTAGTGGTCTACCTCCCGTGTGGGAAGTCGAGTTTAAAATTGACTTGATACCGGGAGCAAACCCCATGGCTAAGTCACCATATTGGATTGCACCATCAGAAATGCAAGAACTCTCTAGCCAACTTCAAGAGTTATCCGAGAAGGGCTTCATTCGTCCTAGTTCTTCACCTTGGGGTGCACCTGTTCTTTTCATGAAGAAGAAAGATGGATCGTTTCGTATGTGCATCGATTATTGTGAGCTTAACAAGCTTACCATCAAGAACCGCTATCCTCTTCCTCGTATCAATGACTTGTTTGATCAACTTCAAGGAGCTGCTATATTCTCGAAGATTGATCTACGTTCTGGATATCACCAATTACGAGTCCATTATGATGATATCCCAAAGACCGCATTCCGTACTCGTTATGGGCACTATGAGTTCATGGTTATGCCTTTTGGCTTAACAAATGCTCCTGCTGTCTTTATGGATCTCATGAACCGAGTATGCAAGCCTTATCTAGACAAGTTTGTGATCGTCTTCATTGATGACATACTTATCTACTCCAAGTCCCACACTGATCATAAGCTATATTTGTGACAAGTTCTTGAGTTGTTGAAGAAAGAGCAATTGTACGCGAAGTTCTCGAAGTGTGAATTTTGGCTCGAGGAAGTTCAATTTCTAGGACACATGGTGAATAGCCAAGGAATTCACATTGATCCTGCAAAGGTGGAAGCTGTGAAGAATTGGTGTGTTCCTACAACTCCTATTGAAGTTCGTTCTTTCCTAGGACTTGCTGGTTATTATCGGCGATTCATTGCCAACTTTTTGAGGATCGCGAAGCCGCTCACTTCTTTGACACAAAAGAATAAACCGTTCGAGTAGGGGTCCGAGCAAGAAGAATCTTTTGAAGCGTTAAAGCACAAGTTGTGCAGTGCTCCTATCTTGACCCTACCCGATGGAAATGACGATTTCACCGTGTATTGTGATGCATCTAAACAAGGCCTTGGTTGTGTTCTCATGTAACGAGGAAAGGTCATAGCTTATGTATCAAGACAATTGAAGGTTCACGAGGTGAATTACACAACACATGATCTCGAGCTTGGTGCTGTTGTCTTTGCCTTGAAGATTTGGAGACACTATTTGTATGGCACGCAATGTATAGTCTACATCAATACGTTTTTAATCAAAAAGATCTCAATATAAGACAACGTCGTTGGGTGGAGTTGATTAGTGATTACGATTGTGACATTCGTTACCATCCTAGTAAAGCAAATGTTGTAGTCGATGCACTAAGCCGAAAGATTCACAACAATCATTCCAAGAAATTCGCGATCGACGACAATGGTTTGACACCTTGGGTGAGTTTGATACTGAGATTCGACTAGATGTCAACGAGACTACTGTGTTGTTACAAAACTTGAGAATAGATAGTGACATTGAGTCTAGTATCTTGGAGGCTCAACAAGTGGTGCAACAAGAAGGAAGAATGAAGGATGAGCTGGAGCATAATATTTTAATCTGATTGGAAACGAAACCCAATGGATTGATGTACTTTGCAAATCGAATTTGGGTTCCAAATCGTGATAATCTTCGTACCTTTATCATGAACGAGGCTCATCAAACTCGATATTCTATTCATCCTGGTTCCGATAAAATGTACATGGATCTACGTAGTCAATATTGGTGGCCTGGAATGAAGAAGGATATAGCGACTTACTAGCTAAGTGCCTCACGTGTACGAAGGTTAAAGCCGAACGTCAACGTCCAAGTGGATTACTTGAACAACCCGAGATTCCTATGTGGAAGTGGGAACACATATCCATGGACTTCATAACTAAGCTACCCCAAACCTCTCGAGGACATGATAGCATATGGGTGATTGTTGACCGATTGACCAAATTGGCACATTTTATACCCATACGTGACACTTACAAGACATCAATGTTGGCTCGTATATACGTTGATGAGATTGTAATTCGTCATGGGGTACCTCTTGTAAGGCTCCGTTCCCGAAGACCTCACAGTTGGTCAATCACAACAGCTAAAACATTAAACATTATAATTATACAAACTTAAGCAGCGAAAATAATTTATCAAAAACCATTCATTTCATTTAAAGCACTGTTGTTAAGCAATACATCATCATTTAACTGTTTACAAAAGAATTGTTTTACTGCATTACAAAACAACAACAACATAGAATACGAATGGATGCCAGTCTTTCCTTGCCGAGTAGCTTCACCCTCGTGCCATCCTCAGCAATAATTACCTGCCAACTGAAAATGTATAAAAGTCAGCGTTGCTGAGTGAGTTCTAGTTTTAAAGTAATAAAATACTTACTGTATGTTGTATATGAAAATACTCTTTCTATGAAATAGAACTCTTTACTATATATACGAGCACGCATTAACTATATGAACAGAACTATGCGTTCTCTTTACTGTATGCCTTGTCTATTCTGTAAACTTTTATCTTTATCTTTCACTTTCTGTATGGACCAATGAGCAATACCCCAACTGTATGCGCGATGGAAAACGGGTGATGGGCCATCTATATCCCTCGAAAGGGTCAACTATATCCCTCGAAAGGGTCAACTGTATCCCTCGAAAGGGTCAACTGTATCCCTCGAAAGGGTCAACTATATCCCTCGAAAGGGTTCTGTGTACTGTATACAAGGCCAACCCAATCACCCAAGGCACGCTACAAAGGTCCTGCCAATCTCAATTGATTGGCCCTGTGTGCATAATAGGGTAGCTAACCCGCAACACAGTTGAGCTAACGACAACATGGTCGTGTATCTCCTGTAAGCTTGCAAGACTTGTTAACATTTTTATTAATATTCCTTTTTTCTTTATTGCTCTTTCTCTTTATTATTACGATATACTTTACATTACGATAATAAACATACCACGTAAATTCACACGCTATAAGTAATAATAATAATAATAGCAATAATAATAATAAGGAACAATCATAACCATGCATGAAACATCATCATAAATAAGCCCTAGTCAACCCTTGGTCAAAACCCTAAAAGCACAAACTCCCAGAAAATTCTGTAAAAATTTCTAAGTGCTTAGGCGCTTTGACACTATTTGGGCGCATGAGCCCTGTTTGTGCGTTTCACCACTATATAGGCGCATCAGCCAACACTTGATCATTTTATCACTTAGGCGCATGAACTATTCAGGCGCATGGGCACTATTCGGGCGTATGAACACTTAGGCGCATGGGTTATTCGGACGCATGGACACTTAGGCGCATAGGCCTCTTGGGCGCATGGGCACTATTGGGGCGCATGGCTCTACACTTAGTCATCCGACTAATATTTCTAGGCGCATGGACCACTGTTCAGGCGCATGGGCTATAATTAAACATTTCTAAGGCAATCTTAGGCGCATGGGCAACTGTTCAGGCGCATGGATTACACTTAAATCCTTCTAAGGCATTTTCAGGCACATGAGCCTTATCTAGGCGCATGGACCTTCTGTGTAACAAGTTCCTAGTATGTTTTCAAACCCAATCATCAAACCCATCTGTTCTAAGCTTAACATGGCTATTCTAAACATGAATAACCTATAAGTATTCAAGAACATCCAATCATGCACATTACATACGGGTATACATACATAACCATTTAAAAAAATTTTAATACATTTTCAGCCCCAAATGATAGTTTAAAACAAGTAAAAACCGGGGTCTAGAACTCGCCTGGTGCAACTTGGGTGTTTGTTCCTTCTAACCCGCTTGCAAATGAGTTCAAACACCTAAAAACAACACCAACACACACACACGGACACACACACAAGCATATAAGCACATAAGCATGTAACCGGGATAAAACCCATCATAAACACTTAAAAAACCACGAATTCTTACCTTGAATTTGATTTCTTTTCTTCCTCTTATCTTCAACCGAGAGTTCCTCTGCTCTCTCTCTCTAAAACTGAAAGAAAGAATGATGTGAAGGGAGGGTGGGTGGCCATCCCCACCTTTACACCAACTTTTTCAAAGATTTGTCCTTTGGACACTTTTAGTCCCTCCACTTGGACTTTATTGCTTTTTCTTTCTTTTATTCTTCATGCCTTGTCTTTTTAAAATAACGGGGTGTTACACCTCTGCACATCATACCCGACCGAGACGCTTGTTTCACTTCACACTTTTGGTCGTCTATGCAAGAACTCTTGGGTACACAACTAGATCTAAGCACGGCTTACCATCCTCAAACTGATGGTCAAACCGAGCGAACGATCCAAACCTTGGAGGATTTTCTACGCTTGTGTGTCCTTGACTTTGGTGGTGATTGGGATACGCATCTACTGCTCGCGGAATTTTCGTATAACAATAGTTATCACTACAATATCAAGATGGCACCGTTCGAAGCACTTTATGGTCGTAAATGTCGTTCACTGATCTGCTGGACCGACATTGGTGAAAACTTCATCACTAGTCCTGAACTTATGCAAGAGACGACCGATAAAATCTCTATAATCTGCAAGAACCTGGAAGTGGCAAGAAGTCGACAAAAGAGCTATGCTGATAAGCGACGTAAGCCATTGGAATTCCAAGTTGGGGAGATGGGTCTTCTTAAGGTTTCACCGTGGAAGGGTGTGGTTCGCTTTGGAAAGAAGGGTAAACTGGCTCCAAGATTTGTAGGACCTTTCAAAATCCTTAAAAGGATTGGGAAAATGGCTTATAAACTGGAACTACCTTCCGACCTTAGTGGAGTTCATCCTGTGTTCCACGTCTCAAATTTGAGAAGGTGCTTGGCTGACGAAAGTCTGCATGTTCCGTTGGAAGACATCCAGATTGACGAGTCATTGCATTTTGTCGAGAAACCTGTTGAGATCATGGACCG
>BJCM01221463.1:0-15565 GCA_018326385.1 Flaveria bidentis | reverse complement strand
TCATGGTCTAGTCGTGCGAATGGATCATACTCATGATTTTGACTTTATGACCATTTGACATTTAACCCCATTTAACTATTGATTAAACATTTTGAGCATTCGATCATCTCAGACATGATCATTTTAACTTTGAAAACTTTTGATCACCTCAGTTGTGATCCTTTTAATCACAACACATTTTGTCACCTCAGACGTGACTCATTTAACATTTGAACACAGGTTTAGTTACCTCAGACGTGACCCTTTTAAGTGATTCATCCCAGATAGAATTCCATGTCATAGTCCGACATATAAAGCTAAACTGACTAAAAATTTTAAACAAGTAAAATTAAACGACAAAACTAAAATGTTTTTGTGATTTTGTGTTGGTTGGAAATCTTAATTTAGAAATCTAACAGATTTATTTCTTGAACAGGCAGCTTCAAGTTATTTTGACCATAAGTGGAACGATTCATTACAGAATCATACAGGTAATCTAATCATTTAGGACATGTTTCCCAAATCATTTGATGCTAGATTCTTGTTTTCGTCGAGAGTCATTAGCAAGTTTAGGAAATCATACTAGTACTATAAGACACACACATTGTTTTGGACTTTCAAGAATTGCAGCCACGATAATTGTCAGTATACTTGTCCACTTAAATCCATACACAGACTTTTGACACAGATTGGTGATTCATTAGGTTAAATTATTTCAACAAGCATTTGTGGATCCCACACTTATATGGTAATCAACATTCCTCAAGAGATTTTTGAGTGGTCTACGGGTATTTTGACAAGAAGAAACTATTCTTAGAGCTTTCAAAGAGAATCCAAGCCCCAGGTCAGTGCCACCGCACAACAGAGAGGCGACAAACAACAATGAATTCTAGAATATATAGGTTATTCTTATCCTCATGTCAATGCCACCGCATATTAGAGAGGCACATAACCTATCTTCTTGTTTGAGCAATTTTATTCTCTTTGCACAGATTGCAACAACAACATATGTTATTAGTTTGGTTGCTTTTTGCATTTTTCATCATGTGCTTTGCTCATGTTTTGTTCATCCGCACACATTTGTGGCGTTTATGTTGCTCGTCACCCCTTATTGGAACTTTGTTGATTGTCTTAACCAGGGATAAGATGATAACCCACAGCTTGTTGAACAAACTTAGTTTGATCTTGAGACCACCAACAAGGTCTACTTATCTATTGTGTTAAATCTACCGACACATCATCTAGTGGTCTAGCAACCTCTAGGTTTACTTTCTCCGTGTTACCTTAGTAGCAGCTAGTTTTTCTATCATTTTTCCTTTTATATTGCCCAAACTTCTTAGACTTATACTTTGAATGTTACATCTAATTCAATTTAATCTTTTAATGTCCCAAATTCTTTGTTCCTATGTACTATCATTTTCCATAGTCCATGAATCGATTTCACAGCTCCGATCTCATTTCTATCAGCTAGCCTGTCCTCCTCCCTTGTTTTTTTACTAATTTATACTAACTTAACCTATTCTCCCCCTAAAATTCTAAAACCGTAAACGATTTGCTTTTTTAGGATTTTAATAGGCGAAGAAATAATATCAATAAAATTAATTAAATAAAATAAACTAAAATAAAAGAAATAAAATCAAATAAAAGAAAAATGGACTTTACGCATCGGACTAAACATGTTCATCTTCTGGAATTACATCACTTTTCTTTTTAATGCCGTTGACCTCTAACAAATATACAAAACGTGGTTTATCAAGAGCTTTTGTATAGAGGTCAGCGCGTTGAAAATTCGTATTTATTTTAACAACATCGATTAGATTCTTTTCAAAAAAATCACGTATAAAGTGATATTTTATGCCAATGAATTTGGTCTTAGGATGTTGGATAGGATTTTTAGTAACGACTATTGCAGCAGAATTATCAACAAATATGGGGGTGTTAGAAAATTTCAAACCGTAGTCCCGCATCTGTTGTTGAATGCAGACGATTTGAGAACAGCAGCTTGCCGCAACAACATATTCAGCTTCACAAGTTGACAACGCAACTGATGTCTGCTTCTTACAATGCCACGTGACTAATCTTCTCGCAAAGAATTGACATCTTGCTGATGTTGATTTGTAGTTCATCTTGCAGCCGCCATAATCTGAATCACTATACGCGGTAAGCTTAAAGTCATCGTCATAAGGATACCACAACCCAAGTGTTGGTGTACCCTTTAGATAACGAAATATTCTCTTGACTCCGATAAGATGGTTAACTTTTGGTTTTGCTTGATATTTTGAACATAGACATGTTGCGTACATGATATCAGGTCTTGAGGCAGTGAGGTACATGAGGGATCCAATCTTTCCTCGGTACATGGTGGCATCGACCAGATCACCATTCTCGTTAGGTGCTACATCATGTTTTGTAGCAAGTGGAGTCCCAGCTACGGAAGCATTCTCCATATCAAACCGACAGAGAATATTCCCGACATACTTGGTCTGATGTAGAAATATTCCCTTTGGTATTTGATCCACTTATAACCCGAGAAAGAACTTCTTCTCTCCCATGGCACTCATTTCAAATTCTGCCTTCATAACTACTTCAAATTCTTTACATAAGTCTTTGTTCTTGGAACCAAAGATTAGGTCATCAACATAAATCTGAACAAGCAGCAGATCATCATCCTTTTCTTTGATGAACAATGTACAGTCAATTACACCTCTGCGAAATCCGTGTTTCACAAGGTGAGTTGAGAGTTTTTCATACCATGCTCTCGGGGCTTGATGAAGCCCGTAGAGAGCCTTATCCAGTTTGTAAACTCTATCCCAATGATATGGATCCTTAAATCCTTCGGGTTGATTGACATACACTGTTTCCCAGATTTCACCATGAAGAAATGCACTCTTTACATCCAGTTGATAGACTTTAATCTTCATGTAAGAGGCATAGGCTAGGAAGATACGGATGGCTTTCATTCTCGCCACATGTGCAAATACTTCATTATAATTAATTCCCTCAACTTGTCCAAATCCTTGAACTTCAAGTCGAGCCTTGTTACTGATGATGACTCCTTGGTCATCTTTCTTACATTTCAAGACCCATTTGGTGCCAATGACTTTAGCATCTTTAGGTCTATCCACCAGTGTCCAGACACCTAACTTCTTGAACTGAAGAAGTTCTTCTTGCATGGCACTCACCCATGCCTCATCATTTAGGGATTCACTAACGTATTTTGGCTCAAACTGAGACACAAAACAACAATATGCACCATCGTGAAGGTATCCTTTTTGCATTACCGAGGCATAATCAATTGAATATAGCTAATTTATTGTCTGAATTGTTGATCTGACATCCCCAATGACATTGTCCAGAGGATTATAGACATTTAGGCATGATCCAGGAGTGGTGGGAACAACTACCTCAGAATCAAGATTATGAACGTTTGGTTTCGTATCTGAGGCAGAAGGAGTGTGAGGTTCCGAAGACTCAGAGGCATCAATGTCCGATTCTTGTGAACTTGCAGTAACAGGAACCTGTTCCTTCTGATTGTTCTGGTTATCCTCCACGGCTTCATCGTCAGAGGAGGAGTCACTAACTTCAAGTGCTCCCCCTGAAGGTGATTCACCTTGTGAACCAGATGATGTTGAATCTTGTGATGGTGTGTTCAAGACATCATACATCATTTTGGCTGCTAACTCATTGTTAGACAAAGAGAGAGGTATATTGAATGACTTGAAGAATCCATCATAATTAAAGAAGTATGCAGGTCCTTTTCCAGTAGGCGGGGTGGTGTATCTTTGAACGTCCACATTACACCACACTTCTACTTCACCCTTTGAGTTGTTGTAAACTCTCTTATTCGGTATGTTGTATCCTAGAAAGATTCCCTCTTCAGCCTTCTCGCTAAACTTTCCCTCCTGATTTTTCTTCAGTAGGGTGCACGGTGCGCCAAACAGTTCGAGATACTCTAGATTCGGTTTACGTCGTTGAAGTAACTCGTAACACGTCTTGCCATGGCATTTAACTACCAGAACTTGATTTAACGTGTAACACGCATTGGCTACTGCCTCATTCCAAAATTGGATAGCCAGTTTCGAGTCTGGTAGCATTGTTCTTGTTGTCACTATTAAGCTGCGATTCTTTCTCTCAGCAACGCCGTTCATATGAGGAGTGTAGGAGAAAGTGAACTGGTGCACATTTCCTTTTTCTTTGCAGAAAGCCTCCATCGATGGGTTCTTGAACTCGGTTCCGTTGTCTGAGCGTACTTGTCTTACCTTCAGCTGATATAGTGACTCCACTGAAGTTACTAACTCCTTGAATGACTCAAATGTTTTTTATTTTGATTTTAGAAACATCACCCAAGTGAATCTTGAGTAGTCAAATATAACTACATAACAGTACAAGTCACTTGTGATGCTTCTTGTACTGACTGGACCAAACAGATCCATGTGAAGTAGCTCAAGTGGCAGTTCAATGGAATGAACCTTCTTCTTATGAGACTTCTTCGTCTGTTTGCCTTTCTTGCAGACGACACAAAAATCCAGGAGTTGGATGTTTTTCACGTCTACTCCCTACACTAGATCATTCTGAATCAAGTGATTCATCTTCCGTTGATTGATGTGTCCCATTCTCCTATGCCAGGAGATTGAATCCTTCTCAGTAGCCTTTGACAAAAAGCACTAAACTTGATGATCCGTTGTGGTGGCCTTTGATAGATCCAAGACATAAAGGTCATTATATCTTGAGGCAGACATTAAGACTTGGTCCTCCGGGATCACATAGTCCTTTTTCAGGACATAGCACTTTTTGTTATAAAAACTACCTTAAATTCTTTCTCACATATTTGGGATACAGAAAGTAGGTTGTTTTGAAGTTGTTGAACGTAGTTTACCTTATCAAACTTTACATTCTGGTTCCCTACTTCCCCTTGAGCTTTGATGTAAACTCCTTTATTTCCCGCAAAAGAAACATGACCTCCTTTAATTTGTTTGACGTTTGATAGGAGTTCTGGTTTCCAGTCATGTGCCTTGATGCTCCGCTATCTACAATCCAAGTGTTAGTATCGTCACTATAGCGAACACCCTGCACATTTAATGGAAATCATTAGTTGAGGTTAGGGACCCAAGCCTTAACAGGTTTGGGTGACCCAGAGGCATCACACATTATAAATTCCACCCATTGACCTTTTGAGGGTAAGGGAAGATCTGTTGTCTTCTTGTTCTCACTATCAGATTCAAGGATGGACTTTTCTTTCCATAAACCAGTTTTATGTAAGGCCTGTTTGTGATAAACAGACGACTGGTTGATAGGTTCAACTTTAGGTTCACTGACTCTCTTTGGTGGACTCATGGAGCTTCTTTTAGAAGAGCTTGATTTAGTGTCATAAAATTCAACCTTTTTCTTTGGTGTCTGATAATGAGGACAGTAAGACGCGATTAGTCCATACTTTCCACAGTTGTAGCATGATCTGCTTTCAACTTGACAATTTAACTGTTTCTATGGAGAAGTGTGTGACACACGAGTGACTTTATTATGTTTGGGTTGTGACACTTCTTGTTTAGATGTTTTATCTTGTTTAACAAATTTAATTGTTTGAACATTTTTAACATCTTTTCCCTTTTGTTTATACTAGGACTTAGACATGAAGCACGTGTGTGGTTAACTTGTTTGGTCTTTTTGGGTTCAAAAATAGACGTGGTTGACCCAGACTTCACCTTAACCTTTTCAAATTGTTCGTCCAAATTAACACAAGGCATTTTACCTTTTGATTTTGAAGTGGCCTCCTTTTGTTTAGTGTCAGATTCATTAGGTTTACGTGTTGAATCTGAACCACTTACAAGAGGAGTTGACACCACATAATCCTTAATTGGGTTATTGTTGATTGGTTTACTTTTGGCATTCATCAAGGTCTCATGAAGTGGTGGAACCACTTTATAACCCAAACCCTCCCCATTGTTGCATTCTCTCACTAAGTGTTGGACAATGTAAGAAGAACTTGTCCAACTATGTAGTTTTTGCTATAAAGAATTTACTTCTGCTTCCAAAACTGCCTTTTGTTTGTTAGTGTCTTCTAGGGAGTTTAGATAGAACTTAATGACATTAGCTTGGTTAAAGGCTACAACATCAGTTTCCCTAAGTTGTTAGTTCAAAAGTTCTATCTTTTCTTTATAGTTGTGCTCATTTTGTTTTAGAATTCTATTGGCTTCTTTGCACAGTTGTAAATCATTTACTAAGCTATTATTGTGATCTAATAACCTAACAAATTTTAAGTCAATACTTTCCCTAAATTTATTACATTCAATGCATGCATGACTATCAAATAATTGATCAGTGGTACTTACCTGAGAGGGAGTGGTTGAATCAGCCATCAAGGCAGAGTCTGACTTTTCTGGTTCTGGTGATTGTGAACTTTTTGTTCTTGTCCCTTCTCCAGTCAGGTGATCGACCACGTTTGTAGTTTCTTTGGTGTTTGACATCGCGAGTTCCACTGCAATATCACCTTCCCTTACTAAGTCGCCATCTAAGTCCTCAACACTAGCAATGTTGGATTCTCCCGGAGACATAAACCAAAAGCTCCAGTCTTATCCTTCGTCATCATGAGCAGTCAAGGCTTTAGGATCCTTGCTTCACGAAGTAGGACTACTTGTGGGTTTATCCTGACGATTGAAGGATGAAAATGGATTCCCATTTCATGTCTTCTTGGGCTTCACACATTCACGTTTGAAGTGCCCCTTTTCCCCACAATTGAAGCAGGTAACTTTGGTCTTGTCAAAACCAAAAGTTGTGTCCTTAGTAGCAATCAGGTTTTGTCCGCTCTTCTTGACAAACTTCTTAGCTCTCCAGATAGCACTTGGAAATGCCAACATTTTGTCCATTCTTTCCAGCTCTGTCTCGTCTACCTGCTCATAGTCCTCATCTGCCAGAAGGCAGTTCCCAATTTTCCCAGCAACTAACCTATCATAGGAGTGGACCACAACTGCTAAGAGATCCATGTGCTCCTTTGATACCTCTACTGTCACATTCCCCAGATTCTCGGTCTTCAGTTTTGTAGCATTCGCTTTAGGTGCTATGTATTGGGTACTAGACGACCCTAACGTGTCAGATCCTGAAGAAGTGGCTTGAGATGGACCAGCTGAACTCTACACAAATGTCGTCTGAAGTGGTGCTCCACATGTTTTGGCTTGTGGAGTTGAGTTGTACAGTGCCAGATTCTAATCATATGAAGACTTTTGGGCCCTGTACTTCATCCTCAACTCCTCCTCTCTCAGCTTCAGAATGAAGTCATTGATGTCTAACTTCGCTACCATATCATTCTGTCTGAGGTTGGAGACAAAGGAAACCCACTTCTCTAGCAACCCATTTGCAAAGTTCGAAACTTTGTCTTCAATAGACGTGGTAACTCCATGAGTGTGCAGCTCACTCATTAAGTGGTAGAACCGATCAATGACATCGTCCAAGCTCTCCTTTCCCATTTACGAGAAGTTGTCAAACTCCTTCATCAACGCTTTAGGCATTAGAGCTTTTAATGATGCATTTCCGTCATACCTCCTTTCCAATGCATCCCACAGCTTCTTAGCTTGCTTGTTCTCAGAAAATTGAGGGAAGATGTCCTTAGGAATTGACTGAGTTAGCAATGCATATACTTTCTTCTCAGCATTGTACTTTACCTTTTGTCCATCAGTCATGCCTCCTAATATAAGTTTGACTCCATCTGCACCTACAGGCATGCTATACCCTGTCTCTATCGACTCCCGCAGATTGGAATCTACACCATTCAAGTAGATCTCGAATCTTTGCTTTCACTGTGGGTAATCATCAAATGTGATTAGCTTAGGGGGTTTGTTATGATTCCCCACTTCATTTTCCAGAAGCAATAGATTTTGGATCCTTGAATTTCTCCCCGCGGTGAACGTTGAATATTGATCCTCTATTACTATGAACTTTAAACTTTGGAACAAACTATTTTACTTGTGCGAATGAAGGTGTGCGATTGGACAGCTCGTGTGATTGAATAATGTGAATGGGTCAAACGTGCGAATGAACCAATGCGAATGAATCAATCGTGCATATGGACCTAGCCGAATGAACAATGTGAATAGATATTTCAGTCATACGAATGGATGTACGAATGAGTCCAATCGTGCGTATGAGGGATGCGAATGAATTCACTCGTGCGATTGAGTTAATCGTGCGACTGAAGCTGCTGGATTTTGAGAATTCGAAGGTTTAAGGTATTTTGGAAGCAAAAACGCGAATTTCTCGCTAACCCTAATCGTCGTATACTGGAAAACGTTAACTTTATGAACTGGACACGTCTAAAACACTGTTTGAAACAAAAAGATTGCGTTTTTGAGTGAAAAAAACACAATTTTTATATCTAAATGATTGAATCACACGTAAATCAAGAGCCAAGGCTCTGATACCACTTGTTAGGATCATGTACGGGATGAAGTACTAACTGATATACGTGTATTCCAACTCAAATAGTGTAGAATCCTATTTGATTGGCGATCCAATCAGTGAGAACGCACGTAGAATTAATTGTAGAATGAATCTAAAAGTTAAGAACGATGGGAAATCGATCTAGTGTGATCTATGAACTTGGAACAGGATCTTGGAAGTCTCTGGACGGCTAGGGTACGATTTAGTATGTAAGTATTAGAAGTGTTACATTTTTCCACGATTTAAGTGGTATTTATAGGTTAGGGTTTCTCATTTGTGAGGCTGAACCATCAGCATGGTTCAGTCGTGCGACTGGGTCATGCGGTTGATCCATTCGCACGACTGAGTGTTCAGTCGTGCGACTGAGTCAATCTCATGTTACAATCGTGCGACTGATCCAGTCTCCTAGTTCAGTCGTGCGACTGGTTCATTAGCATGAAGTTGTTCATGCGTATGGTCAATTAGCATGGGCCATTCGCACGAGAACTTCATACGACTAAGTTTGAATATGTTTCTCAATCATTACTTTACTAAGATTTATTCAAACAACCACAAACCTATATAATTAGTTCAATATGCGTTAATAAATAATAAACATTCAAACATACACTGAAACATTTAACATTAAGATCATCAATCACATATTCTTTTTCATTTAAATCATATATTTCATTTAAATTAAGGACATGACAACCATATTACATTAAGATCGGAAACTAGGTACATATGCATCTACAGAAACATGTCCTCCTTTAATCTGTTTGACGTTTGAGAGGAGTGACAGGTTCCCGGTCATGTGCCTGGATCCTCCACTATCCACAATCCAAGTGTTTGTGATAGCACTATAACGAACACCCTGTACATTCAAAGGAAATGATTAGTGAAGATTTGGGACCCAAGCCTTAACTGGTTTAGGTAACCCAAAGGAATCACACATCATAAATTCAACCCACTGTCCATTTGAGGGTGAGGTCATATCATTCTTCTTACTGCTCTCAGTATCAAACATTTGATTTGATTTTTCTTTCCACAAGCCAGTTTTGTGCAATGCTTGTTTGTGATAAACAGACGATTGGCTTATGGTTTGAACTTTAGTTTCATTATTTCTTTTAGGTGGAGTAATAGAACTCCTTTTAGGAGAAATTTGTTTAGTATCATGAAGTTCAACTTTCTTTCTTGTTGTCCGATACTGAGGACAATTAGAAGCAATGTGTCCTCTCTTTCCACAATTGTAGCACGGTCATCCTTTAACATGTTGGGAAAGATGTCTCTGTGGGGAAGTGTGTGAGACCGGTTTGACTTTGGGCTTGTTGGGTTTTGTCACTTCTTGTTTAGATGTTTTAAATTAATTGTTTGAACCTTTTTAACATCTTTACCTTTTTGTTTATTTGGACTTAGACATGAAGCACATATTTGGTTAACTTGTTTGATATTTTTGGGTTTAGTATTAGACGTGGTTGAACCTGACTTTACCTTAACCTTCTCAAATTGCTCATCCAAATTAACGATAGGCAATTTACCTTTAGATTTTAAAGTGGCCTCCTTCTGTTTAGGGACAGATTCTACCGTTTGACATGTGGAATCTGGATCACTAACTAGAGGAGTGGTCACCACATGATCCTTAATAGGATTGTTATTTACCGGTTGACATTTAGTATTTAACAAAATCTCATGTGGTGGTGGAACCACTTTGTAACCTAATCCTTCTTCATTATTTTGTTCTTTCACTAAGTTTTTAACTATGTGAGAAGAACTAGTCCAACTGTGCAGTTTTTGTTTTTATAAATTTACTTCGACTTCCAAAACTGCTTTTAGTAGGTCTTTAACTTCCCGAGGTTCTCGGTCTTTAACTTGGTAGCATTAGCTTCACGTGCAATACAATGGGTACTTGATGACCCAGACATGTCAGACCCTGAAGCTATGGTTGGTGAAGGAGTAGTTGAACTTGATACAAATGCAGTCTGAAGGGGTGCTCCTGAACTGGATGTTTTGGAAGAGGCGTTGTAAAGTGAAGGATTTTGGTCATATGTTCCTTTCTGCGAACTGTATTTCATCCTAAGTTCCTCCTCTCTCAATTTCAGGATGAAGTCGTTTATGTCTAATTTTCCGAATATACTATTTTGTCTCAATTTAGATACAAACGAATCCCACTTCTCTGGTAAACCATCCGCCAAGCTGGATACCTTGTCTTCCATTGACGTTGTAACTCCATGAATATGCAGCTCACTCATGAGATGATAGAACCTGTCAATTACATCATCCAGACTTTCTTTACCCATTGAAGAGAAGTTGGCAAACTCCTTCTTCAAAGCTTTTGCCTTTAGAGCTTTTAATGAAGCATTTCCGTCATAGCGTTTTTTAAAGGCTATCCAAAGTTTTTTGCCTGTTTATTCTCAGAAAATTGATGGAATATATCCTTTCGAATTAACTGAGTGAACAGGGCATAAACCTTCTTCTCTGCATTATATTTCGCCTTCTGGCTGTCAGTCATCCCTCCCAAGGTCAATTTTACCCCATCTGCACCAACCGGCATGTCATATCCTGTTTCAATTGATTTCCAAAGGTTGGGATCAACTCCATTGAGGTAGATCTCGAAATGTTGCTTCCATTGTGGGTAATCGTCTAACATTATAAGCTTAGGTGATTTATTATGATTCCCAGTCTCATTCTCTAGAAGCAAGAGGTTCCGGATCCATGTGTCTCTACCTGCACTGAACGCGGAGTATTGTTCTTCCATCTCATTAGCTTTAAACTTTCGAAATCAAATACTTCACTTGTGCGAATGGACCACTCGTGCGATTGAACATATGCGAATAAGTCAATCGTGAGAATGAAGAGTGCGGATGAATTCAATCGTGCGATTGGATTCAGTCGTGCGTAAGGAGAGTGCAGTTGGAGTCTATGCGAATGAAGCTGGTTAGTCGTACGAATGAATAAGGAGACTGAGTTCAATCATGCGTATGGGAGGTACGAATGGGTTCAGTCGTGCGATTGAGTCAATCGTGTGATTGAAGGCTACTCTTTTTGTAAAAACGAAGGTTTTGAACTGACGCAAAAAACACGAATTTCTCATGAACCCTAATTGCTGTATGTCGTAAAACGTTAACTTTTTGACCTAGAGTCGATGAAAAAAACACTGTTTGACAAAAAAAGATTGATCTTTTGAGTGAAAACATGAATTTTATATGAAAATCGATTGAATCACACACAAATCAAGAGCCAAAGCTCTGATACCACTTCTTAGGACTATTTAGGTACGGAGTACTAACTATTTCTGCACGTATACCAACTCAAATATTGCAGAATCCTATTTGATTGGCGATCCAAACAGGGAGAACACAGTTAAGATGAATCTAACGATTAATGAAACGTTATGAATAATTAGAACGCGATCAAATGTGATATATGAACTTGGAACAAGTGTTCTTGAGTCTCTGGACGGCTAGGGTACGATTATATGCGTAGGTATTCAAATTGTTACATTTTTCCACAAATTAAGTGGTATTTATAGGTTAGGGTTTTCCATTCGTACGACTGAAGCATGCGGTTGATCCATTTGCACGACTGAATGTTCAGTCTTGCGACTGAGTCAATCTTATGTCACAATCATGCGACTGATCCTGGTTCAGTCTTGTGACTGGTCCATTAGCATGAAGTATTCATGCGTATGGTCCATTAGCATGGTCCATTCGCATGAGAACTTCACACGATTAAGTTTAAACACGTTTCTCAACCATTATTGACTAAGAACTATGTAAACAACCACAAACCTATGTAGTTAGTTCAATATGTGTTATCAGACAATAAACATTGAATTATTAAACAGTATAAGCATTAACAACACATTTCATTTCATTGATACCCATTTAGTTACATATATGTAAGACATGAAAGACATTTTACATTAAGCTCCTAAACTAGGTACACATGTATCTATAATCACAAGCTCAGCTTGGAATTCAGTCAACCTAGTTATGAGATCCTTGATCTGAGACCTATAATTGGTGTGCTCATGATTTAGAACTGAAATGCTTTTCTCTAAGTCCTCTATCTTTAGCTTATAGTCACATTCAGCCTTTCTAAACTTAGCTTTTAAGATATTTAAGGACTCAATATCAGATCTCATTTCTAAGTTATGGGAAAAACTTGTATCTGTTGAATTTAGCAACACATTCACGAGTACAGAGATGTTTCGATACCTTTGCTTCATCATGGTTAGTCATCAATGCTTGGTTTGGAGATGCATCTTCCACCTGAAAGCTCCAGTCAAAGCCTCTTTCTTCAATAGCAACTGCAGCTTGTTGCTTTGGCTTCTCATTCTGGGTAGCTTTATCAGTGTAGTTTGGTCTGGATTGTGTTTGGCCACCATTTGTTCTTGGTGCCTTACATTCCCTAGAAAATTGGCCCATCAAGTTACAGTTGTAACATTTGACTTTGCTTTTGTCCAGTCCAAACTTTCCACCGGCTGTATTGTTGGGAAACTTCATTCTTATCCACTTATAGAACTTCTTGGTTCTGTGAGTGAGAAGAGCCATTTGCTGGACTATCTCCATATACTCCAGATCATCTGGATGGATACAGTCCAGATCTTAAAGGGTGAATAGAAAGCTACCACATTTTCATTAGAAGACACAAAGACTTGAGAAGAACTTATCTCTTGGAATGGGCTTCCTTGAGTATAATTCTCCCTTGGTGTGTCAAGGAAGGTGATGAAAGGACCATTTTGTGAGTTGTCAGGGTAGCATATAAAATGATGTTGGGGTTCTATGCTATCCCTTTAAACCACATGAAGGGTTGAACCCATTTTATTGCTGGGGTTGCTAAATGAACCTTGCATGTTCATCTCCATCTAGTAGCTACTGAGAATCCCATATAACTCTGTCAAAGTGATAGTCTTCAGGTTCATAGTTCTCTTGATAATAACACAATAGTGGGTCCATTGTCTAGGAAGATCGGACGTGAACTTCCTTACAATATCTCTGTTTTCAAGAGCTACTCCACTATCCACTAGGGTATCCACAATCTCAACATACTTGAAGTATTGTTAAGTCATAGTCTCACCTGCTTTAAAGGTAACATTTTCAAACTGCTACTTCAGGAGATCCTCTGTATTAGTTTCAATGCATCCCACAACTGTTTAGATGTTTTTCGTTTCTTGAAACCTCTGTATATAGAGTTTGGAAGAGCAGTCTGAAGGGCTGTCATGGCCTTCTGGTCAATCTCTACTCTCTTTCTATCTTCATCTGAGTAGTCAGCCACAACCTTGGGGATCATACCACCTCCAGTTGTAGAAGAGGTGCTTGGTATGTAAGGTCTATTTTCAACAGACTCCTACATTCTTGAGTCTAGAGACTTGATAAAGCCTTCCATTCTTTGGCACGAAGTGTCAAAGTCATTAAGAGTGATCAGTGGGGACTTTATCATGGTTCCAGTTTCCATGTCAGATTTGAAAATAGCTGCCATTTGAGATATTAAATATTTTGTGTGTGAGGGATCTTAAGATGGTGAGATCTTATATCAAGAACCTGGAATGCTCTGATACCAATTGCAGGACTAGTGAATGGTATGCACTTTCAACACAACAACACAATATGGAGAGTTGCTAAGAAAACTTATTAAATAGGGAACTGGTTAACCTTTGTAATGATACTAAGAACACAAGTAAATATGAGACAAAACAAGATAGCAAAACACACAAGGAGTTGGTTTTCAAGATTGCAGTATACTGCTTTCTCAAGTTCTATTACAAATGTTACAAAGCATATCAAAAAGGTACAAGTACTTGAAATACATATACTACATCCTACAGCTGGCCATACTTTGAAGGCCAGCTAGATACAATTGACTAGACAACAAACAAAATCAATTGTAGAGTCAAAAGGTAGATTGTCTTTTGACTAGTGACTATGACATGCCATAGCTCACATCCTAATATATTTCAAAACGGATGAAGTACATAAAGTAAAAAGTTATAGACTCAAGACCTCAATGTACAGTTACCAAAAGCATGGACCTTTTCACCAACATATGAAAGTTGGTGACATTACAGAGTTGTTGCGGAAAGGGGTTCAGCTTTATGAAAAGTACATCAGATAAAGCATGTGTTCAAAAGTCTTCGGAAGAAATCTGTCTTCAAGTGTTGGCTTCGGAATACTTTGTCTTTGAAGCTTCGGAAGACTTGTGCAGGATCGTTGAAGGGGTTGAGTTACAACACAACAACATAAAGAGGAGATTAACTAAACTTTAATCAAACAGTAAACTGGATTAACCAAGTTGAGATATTAAGAACACAAGTAATGCAAGAGACATAACACAATGAACACAAGTGTATGGTTTTCAAGAATGCAGTATATTGCTTTCTCTATGTTCTATTACAAGTGTTACAAAGCATAATAGAAAGATACAAGAACATGAGATACTTATACTACATCCTACAACCGGTTATACTTAGAAAGCCAGCTGGATACAATTGACTAGACACAAACAAAATCAATTGTAGAATCAAAAGGCAGATTGCCTTTTGACTTGTGACTATGAAATGCCATAGCTCACATCCTTATCTATTACAAAAAAGGATAGAGTACATAAAGTAGAAAGTTACAGACTCAAGACCTCAATGTACAATTACCAAAAGCATGGACCTTTTCACCAACTCATGTAAGTTTGTGACTTGAAGAAGCGGAAAGGTGTCCAGCTTTATGGAACAGTACATCAGATAAAGCATGTTACTAAAAGTATTCGGAAGAAATCTGTCTTCATGAACTTGAAGCTTCAGAAGACTTTGTCTCTGAGGCTTTGGAAGACTTCATGTATGGCTTCGGAAGATATTGGTCTTGGCTTCAGAAGATTTCACACTTAGAGTATTTTTTGTTTCATGTGTGAAACTTCCTAAGCTTCTTCTTTAATGCACTTGTGCCGCATGCAGGATAGACTTAAGATGTTTAGGTCGCATCAGCCTCTTCATTAATCTCTACAAACTCCCCCTAGGCTAATGCTACCAAAACACTTAGAAAACTTCAGATATCAACAGTCCTCATTAAGATGATCACCATTCCTTTCTTCATAAGATGATCAGGATCCTTCAGGCTGTCAAAGTTTCTTCTTATATCAAAGAGGTCATCCAGAGGCAACTGAAACATATCTTGCCATGTGTAAATGT
>BJCM01221457.1:0-10395 GCA_018326385.1 Flaveria bidentis | reverse complement strand
GCTTAACCCATTTTTGAGGCCATGTTTCGGCCGCCCAAGGTGTGCATTGGGACTCCTCTTTTGTCTCGGCTTTTGCAAGTCATTTGACACTACAACACTCTTTCATCATCTCACCTTTCTCTCACACACATTTAAGCAAAAGGCTCTCAAGAAGGCTGGACATTTTTGGATTTCAGCTCTAACAAGGCTGCAATTTCAGATTTTGAAGGTGCTTTGGTGTAGAGTTTTGGTATAAAGCTCCCTAACTAGCTAAGTGTTTGAAGATCTTGTGGGTATTACAAGCTTGAGGTCTTCTCCTTTGAAGGCTAGCACCTCAAGAACATCATCTTCTTCATCTTATACATCTACAACAACTTGTACAAGAAAGTTTGTATCTTTGAACACCCTATGGTTGTCATGTTTTGTTTGATAGCACACTATTTCACATATGTTTATATGATCCTTATTCTTGGGTTTTGTTTATGTTTTGAATGGTGAAAATTTTCAGATTACTAACCATATGTTAAACCTATATTCCGCTGCGATTTTTCAAGTTTAAATGGTTAAACTAGTTTGTTTTACATGTGACAAAACCCAACAATATCAACATATGAAGAAAGATTTTTGGTGGCCGGGTATGAAGCGTGATGTGATGGAGTATGCGAGTAAATTCCTTAATTGTTTACAAGTGAAGGCCGAGCATCAAAAGCGGTATGGGAAGATCCAACCATTGGATATACCGGAGTGGAAGTGGGAGAGCATCACCATGGACTTTATTACAAAGCTACCGCGTACCACACGAGGGTATGATGCCATATGGGTGATAGTTGATCATTTGACGAAAAGTGCTCACTTCCTACTGATTCACGAGACATATTCATCCGAGAGGTTGGTGGATCTTTTCATTAAGGAGATCGTAACTCGTCATGGTGTGTCGGTGTCTATTGTGTCTGATGTGACACTCGGTTTACATACTAAATTTTGGAAGAAATTCCACGATGCTATGGGGACGAGGTTACACATTAGCACGGTTTATCATCCCCAAACAGATGGCCAGTCAGAAAGGACCATTCAGACGCTGGAAGATATGCTCCGGGCATGCGTCATTGATTTTGGAGGAAATTGGGATGACCACTTACCGTTAGCTTAGTTCTCATATAACAAAAGTTATCATGCCAGTATTGGTATGCCTCCTTATGAGATGCTATACGGTAGAAGATGTAGAACACCCGTGTGTTGGGGTGATATTGGCCATAAAGAGTTAGGGAGCATCGAGGTGGTCGAGGCTACGACTGAGAAGCTGGAAAGGATCAAAGCCTTTTTGAAGGCAGCCAAAGATAGACAGAAGTCGTATGCTGATAAACAACGTAGACCGATTGAGTTCTAGGTGGGTGACAGAGTTACGTTGAAAGTCTCACCTTGGAAGGGCATCATTCGGTTCAAAAAGTGAGGCAAGTTGAGTCCTAGATACATAGGGCCTTTCTGAATCATTGCTCTAGTTGGAGAGGTGGCCCATAGACTGGAATTACCGGAGGAGTTAAGTGGAATTCATCCGAATTCCATGTATCTCATCTGAGGAAATATTTGGCAAACGAGGACATGGTAATCCCACTGGAAGATATCGAGATAGATGAACTGTTAGGACCGTGTACGCATGGAGTACTAACTGATAATGCGTGTAACCAGATCAAATAGTGTGGAATCCTATTTTATTGGCGATCTAATCAGTGAGAACGACAACCCGATCGATCTAACGATGAAACAAACGTTAAGAATTGATTAGAAATCTATCAAGAACGAACTATGAACTTGGTGTAGTTTTTCTAGACGCTCTGGACGGCTAGGTTATGAGTATGTGTTGAGATTCTATTAAGAGTCCTATTTTTCCACGAATTAGGTGGTATTTATAGGTTATGGGTTTCCAATCGTGTGACCGAACCATTAGCATTGTTCATTCGTGTGACTGAATCATGCAATTGATCCATACGCATGACTGAAGGTTCAGTCATGCGACTGAGTCAATCTTATGTCTCAATCGTGCGACTGATCTAGTCTCCTGGTTTAGTGGTGCGACTGGTCCATTAGCATGAGATATTCATGCGCATGGTGCATTAGCATGGTCCATTCGCATGAAGACTCATATGACTAAATTTGAACACATTTCTCAATCAATATTGACTAAGAACTATGCATAACAACCTCATACCTATATATTAAGTTCATTATAATTCAACTCACAATAATACAATGAAATTTTATACATTATAAGCATCAACCACATATCATATTTCATTCAACTCATTCATTACATATGTGTAAGACATGACAAACTTTTACATTATGCTCATAAACTAGGTACATATATGTATCAACAAACTCCCCCTTGGACCTAGTTTAATCTATTGTTTGAAATTCTTCATAAGCTCGTCAAATTTCTTGTACTTCTCCTCTCTTGTGACTCCTGCCTGTATTTCAAATTCAAAGCAGAGTCGTATAACGTTCTTGAAATAGAGAGCTTGTACAATATCTTGCGCGTCATAGAATAGTGGCCACTTGTATAAAGTGTAGACATCGTCAGCAGACAAGTTTGTAAGAAATATTGGGTCGAATACCCTGATAGTTTCCATCTTTCCTTCTCTATTTATAACTATGACCGCTTCACCCGTCCTCCAATCATAGTACCACCCTTTGAAGTGTGGAGTGAAGTCCTGAGGCATTTCCCGTAAGGGAATCTTGGACATTGTGCGTGGGGGAGTCCACTTCAACACGACTTTAGGCTTTCCAGATATAGGATCGACTTTAGACCTATGAATGTACCTCTTCGGTTATTGAGGTCTGAAGTTTACCCATCAGGTGTGGTACTCCTTCTTTAGAGTAGCCTTAAACCAACCTGACATCTTTCTAGGATCAACGTATAGCAAATTTAAGCGTGCCAGTTGGTTACCCTCAAAACCTGGGAGAGTCTTCAGATCATGTGGATATCTGAAGTACTCTATTCCCTTCTCCCTCTTTAAAGCATAAACATTTAGATCCTTAGAATACGCCCACGCTATAATCTTGCCTAACACTTTCTGATGTCTTTTGACTTTTTAGAGCTTTGTGTAGGCATTTTGCTTTGGCGGCATGCGCTGGGCTTTCATCTCTGCAAAACAAGTTGCCCATTCAGCCTTCTTTATATCAACTTCTGCATCCGAGGCTTGGGCTATGCTTTCTTCTTTTTTTTTCTTTCTCCATCTCATCCAGTTTGTCAAATGTAGCACTGCTGAGAGTGTCACCCAAGTCGGGGATCACATTTCCCTCTCGGTCAGTGTACTTTGGATAGTGCTCAGTTGTGACATCCTCAATCTTTATTTCGTCAACATCGTTAAGCTCATCGTCACTTGTCACATCAACTGTAGGAGCATCTTTTACCGGCTCATCTGGATTTAGCCTGAACATCTCCGCAAGTTGCTCATCGGTCAGGTTGTGTATGATTTCTCCTTCTTCGGGAGTGTAGCTCACCGATCATCTGACAATCCCTTGAAATCAAGAATCATTTTTAATTGAGACTTGATTTGCTGAAGGGGAGCAATATCATATTCATCTTGCTGAGATGTTTGATTTGCTTGATTTTAACATTTAACACATCAATAATTAGTAATTAACCAAGACATCTAAACATTAGATAAATATATATAAACATTAATTACATAATTGTAATACAAGATTCAAGTACAAAAGTTTTCAAATACATAAACATCTATTCATTACTTTGTCTTTATCTGTCAACTCTTTAACTACAGGGGCCGAGGATGATGCTCCTTGATCTTGTGCTCTCTTTGTCCACCTTTCTTGACCTCGAGAAGAGGCAGAAGCAGTACCTTCACCTTCTTCTTCATCCTCATCACCTCTCTTCTTACCCCTCGACTTTTCATCACCACTTTTAACTTCTTCACCAGACTCATCATCATCGTCATCATCATCATCATCATCATCACCATTATCACCATCCTTATCACCTTCACCTTCCCTAATCTTTAGAGGCTCGTCCTTTGATCCTTTCAGCCTTAGCATGATCTTCTTATTCTTTGCCTCCAGATTCTTAATCCTTTTGACTGAATGAGCATTCTGCTCATGAAGCTGAGTGATCTGTTGAGCTTGAGCAACATTGAGCTCCATTAGCTGGTTTAGCTATATAGCTCTTTGCTCACTGGCTGTTAGCAGCTTTAGCACCATCCGGTTTAGGTTGGCTAGGTATTCCTCTACCCCGATGGAGGGTACAATGGATCTGGTGGTGAAGGTAGGGTCGGTTGAGGTACCTGCTTGGTGGCTGGTGGTGGTAGTGGTGGATGTGGTGAATATGGGAGGTGCAGTGAGAATAGGATGTGGTGGAATGGTTGTGGTGGTGGTGATAGGAGGTATGGTAGTGGTAGTAGGAGTGGCAGGTGTGGTAATGGTAGTGGTAGTGGGAGTGGTGGCTGTGGTAGAGGTAGTGGTGGTGGTAGGTGTGGTAGAGGTAGTGGTGGTGGTAGGTGTGGTAGAGGTAGTGGTGGTTGTGGTGGAGGTGGTGATCAGTGTAATCCTCCTTCTCTTCCCCTTCATGCCGTGGGGCTGAGCCATCCTCTTCTTCCTAGATCCCTTGGAAGAGGATGCTCCCCCTTGGCTCATGGGTTGGTCCGAGATGTATGAAGGATCATTGACATTCGCAGCAGCATCCCCGGACTCGCCCTGGCATCCACCGACCGCCGCAATCGCCCTCTTAGTGGCAACCACCTTGCTGCCCACTGTCCTCACTAGAGGCTCCTCATCCGACTCTTCCTCCTCATCAGGATGGAAGTCTTGGTCGAATCCAGCAGTCTCGATTCCACCTTTGGGTGGATGGTGGAGATGGAATATATGTGGCAGTGGCCCTAGATTTGGCGGGGCCTGTATCTCCACCATCACCACTGTCATCGTTATCAGTGTCATCGGTGGGTAGAACAATCGGCTTAGAATCTGAGTCACTTTCATCATGACGCCACTTCCTCCTAACAGGCGCCACGTAATCCTCTCGGGCCAGATGCCCAAACAATCTCTAGACAGGGGGTTTCACTTGCTTCCCCCTGTACACCTTCATCCTCCCCAGAGTGGTGTCATCCATCACCTCTAACAACACTGCATTGTCTTTCTCCTTAGGCAGTAAAGGGAACTTATCATCTATAATCATCTGCAATAACCTTGGATACATGCAGAAGCTCTCCTTACCCTAGTCCTCAAGGTTCTCGACCATGTAGGAAATGATCATGTTGGAGAAGCTAAAGGGGTGATTCAGCACCAGTGTCACATAAGCATTTTGGATTTGGTCTGATAGATCATCAAATCCACCCCTCTGTGAAGCAATGCACTTTAGAATGACATTTGCTAGGTACTTGAACTGTGGACACAAGTTGCTTTTATTGAGCACACCTACGTTGATGTCCCCAGTGTACTTCATCCGTAGGAAACATCCCCTTACGGTAAGAGGATGTAACCTGGTTGGGTAGGCAGCATCATCACCTAGGTCCAGTACACGTCTAAGATCCGCTGCAGTGACCTCAATCTCTTGGCCAAAAATGGTGTTGCGTATACAGTAAGGCTCAGTAGATCTGTCAACTGATGCACCTTCCCGGAAGGCTTGCTGTATAGACCGGTAGGGTGTGCATGGTGAAGATATAGCTCTATAGATCCTTGATCTCCTCAGAAATGCAATGATACCAGCAAACTCAGCAGCATTCCGAGTGTTGGCATCCAGGTGAGCACAAATGTTGTGCTTGGTATTGATGATCCACCTTTCTGCCATGTTTCCGTAACACAAGACACATAAACATGAGATTTGTCCATAACAGAAACTATTGAAATTTAAACTATTTTGAGATCAGTATGGTTCAATCATGCGATTGAGCCATACGAGTAAGTTCACTATTGCGTGAGCATGCGACTGAGTTCAATCGAGCGATTGAGCATGCGGTTGAGTCCAACCGGGCGATTGAGCATGCGACTGAGTTCAATCGGGTGACTGAGCATGCGGCTGAGTTGAATCGGGCGACTCAGCATCCGGCTGAGTTCAATCGGGCGATTGAGCTCATACGCCTTGTTCATTTGGCCAATTGAGTCATTCGCTCAGCTCAATCGTGCGATTGAAGTTCATTCGGAGTGTCTAGTCACATAACTATCTGTTCGACACTCTAACCCCGAATCTAGGTGAAACCTTGATGATAAACGTTGTGTTTAGATTCTTTTGATTCACAGGGACCCTAACTATCACTGTATGTCCTTCATTTTAACCATTAAGCACATTTTCATGTTCTATTTGAAAGGTTCTTATAGATTTCTTGATTTTAGTCAAATTAAGTCTGTTAGGGTTTGATTACACCGCGCCTTTTGTGTGATTTCGATTGCTAATTACCTGTAAAAGATGAGAGTACACGTTAGTAACACAATCTCAGTGCGAAATCAACTAAATCAAATTTTGGCAGAGTAAGTTTGCTGTGGTACGATTTGGGAGCGATTGAAGGGTGGTGAGAATGTGTGACCGACTTTCACCCTATTTATACTGATTTTATTTTCATTCGGGTGACTGTACCTGTTCGCACGATTCATTCAGGTGACTGGGGCTCAGTCGTTCGACTGGCTCAGTCGGTCATGTTCAATTGTGCGACTGGGTTTCAGTCATGCGACTGACTCAGTTGGTCACATTCATTCGTGCGATTGGTTCATTCTTATGATCCAATCGTGTGGATTGACGCATTCTTATGGTCCAATCGTACGTCTGGTCCATACGTATGGTTCAATCGTGCAATTGGCCCATATGTATGATCCAATCGTACGACTGGTCCATACTTATAGTCTAGTCGTGTGAATGGATCATAGTTATGACTTTGACATTATGCACGTTCAAATACTTAACATTTTAAATTATTGATTATTTATTATGATAGTTGATCATCTCAGACATGACCTTTTTAATGTGAAAAACTATTGATCATCTCTAACATGATCCTTTTAACTTTAAAAACCCGATTGGTCACCTCAGACATAACCCCTTTTAAAGCATAGTCCGACTTTTACCTACCAAATGACTAAAATAAATAAATAAGTAAACAACTAGAAATTTAAATAACAAAAACCAAGACATATTTTTGTATTTTTTAATGGAGATGGGTTTAAACCTATTAGATTACGTCTAACTGATTTTACTTCCTAAACATCATAACTTCAATTCAATTTTATCATTTCTAGTATAATTCATTATGGAATCATACAGGTATATCAGAATCATTTAGGACATTTTAATAAACTATCTTAATGCTAGATCCTTGTTTTCACTGAGAGTCAATAGCAATTTTAGGAAATCATACTAGAGCTACAAGATGCACATAATGATTTTGACTTTCAAGAACTGCAACTCATGATGATTGTTAGTATACATGTCCTCTTAAATCCATACATAGATTTTTTACACACATTGGTGGTGAGTTAAGGTTTAATTATTCAACAAGCATTTGTGGATCCCATGTTTTTATGGTAATCAACGTTCCTCAGTAGATTTTTGAGCGGTCTTCAGGTATATTAGAAGAGAATATTCTAAGAGCTTTCAAAGAGATGCCAAGCCTCAGGTCAGTGCCATCGCACAACAGAGAGGCGCAAACAACATTGGATTCTAGAATATTTAGGTTATTCTTATCCTCAGGTCAGTGCCACCACACAACAGAGAGGCACAACCTATCTTATTGTTAGAGCATTTATTTTCTTTTTACACATAACACACCAACAAAATAAGTTATTAGCTTGATTGCATTTTGCATTTTTCCATGTGCTTTGCTCATCTTTTTTTTATGGTCGTCCGCACACATTTGTGGCGTCTATTTTGCTCTTCACCCCTTATTGGAACTGTGTTGACTGTGTTAACCAGGGATATGATGGGAACCCACATCAGGTTGAACAAGTTAGTTTGAATTTTAAACCACCAATGAGGTCTACTTATCTATTGTGTTGAATCTACTGACACATCATATAATGAACTAGCAGCCTCTAGGTCTACTTTCTCTATGTTACCTTGGTAGCCTAGTAGTTTTACTATCATTTTTCCTTTTATTTTGCTTAGAATTTTCAGACTTAAACTTTTAATTTTGCATCTTAAGCAGTTAAACTCTTTTGAAGTCCCAAAGAATCAGTTCCCTGTGTACTATCATTTTCCATAAACATTGAATCAGTATCACAAATTTAATTTCTTTCCTTTTAGCTAAGCTGTCCTCCTCCCTCGTTTTTTAAGTAATTAAATAAAGCAACTAATTTAATACCAATGTAACCTATTCTCCACCTAAAATTCTAAAACCAAAAATATTTTTTTGTGTTTTTGGATTTTTATAAACAGGAAAATAAAATAAGACAAAATAAAAGAAAATAAAATAAAAAATATCGGACTAAGCATTTTCTTCTTCTATGATCACATCACTTTTATTTTTCACGCCGTTAACCTCTAATAGATATAAAAACCCCGGTTTATCAAATGCTTTTGTGTAGAGGTCGGCGCGTTGAAAATCCGTATTTATTTTAACCACATCAATTAATTGCTTTTCAAAACAGTCACGTATAAAGTGATACTTAATACTGATGTGTTTAGTTTTAGGATGTTGGACTGATAGGAGTGTTAGAAAATTGCAAACCATAGTCACACATTTACTGTTGAATCCAGATGATTTGTGAACAACAACTTGCAGGAGCAACGTATCTTTTGAAAGAAGTAAGGAGTTCTTCCTTCATCCTCCATCCACACTACGAGGGCTGACCGGAGTAGAATTCTAAAGAAAGACTGTTGGCAGTAGGTTTCAGCTTCACATGTTGATAGAGCAATGAAAGTCTGCTTCGTTCATTGCTAGGTGACTAACCGTCTACCAAAGAACTGACATCCTGCTGATGTTGACTTGTAATTCATTTTTCAACCGCCGTAATCCGAGTCACTATACGCTGTAAGCTCAAAATCATCATCATGAGGATACCACAACCCAAATGTTGGAGTACCCTTCAGATAACGGAAAATCCGTTTTACTCCTATGAGATGGTTGACTTTCGGTTGCGCCTGAGATCTGGAGTAGAGACACATCCCATACATGATATGAAGATGAGACGCTGTGAGATACATAAGGGATCCAATCATTCCTCTATACATTGTAGCATCAACCAGATCACCATTTTCGTTGGGTGCCACATCGTGGTTTGTGGCAAGTGGAGTTCCAGCAGTTGAAGCATTCGCCATGTCAAACCGACTGAGGATGTCCCCTACATATTTAGTCTAATGTAGGAAGATTCCTTTTGGTGTCTGATCCACCTGTAATCTTAAGAAGAACTTCATTTCCCCCCATTGCACTCATCTCAAATTCTGCTTTCATTATAGATTCAAATTCTTTACATAGCTCTTCGTTCTTGGATCCGAAGATTATGTCATCAACATAAATCTGTACAGGTAGTAAGTCGCCATCCTTTTCTTTGATGAACAATGGGCAGTCAATAACTCCTCTCCGAAAGCCATGTTTAACCAAATGAGTTGAGAGTTTCTCATACCATGCTCTCGGGGCTTGATGGAGCCCGTAAAAAGCCTTATCCAGCTTGTAAACTCTGTCCCGATGGTAAGGATCCTCAAATCCTTCAAGTTGACTGACATACACTGTCTCACGAATTTCTTCATGAAGGAATGTACTCTTGACATCTAGTTGATAAACTTTGATCTTCATGTAAGATGCATAGGCTAGGAAGATACAGATTGCTTCCATTCTACCCACAAGTGCAAACACTTCATTGTAATCGATTCCTTCGACTTGTCTAAATCCTTGAACGACAAGTCGAGCCTTGTTTCAAATTATGACCCCTTGGTCATCTTTCTTGCATTTTAAGACCCATTTAGTGCCAATGAACTTAGCACCTTTTGGTCTATCCACCAGTATCCAAACTCCTAACTTCTTGAATTACAGGAGTTTTTCTTGCATGGCACTCACCCATGCCTCATCATTTAAGGCTTCACTTACATATTTTGGCTTAAATTGAAACACAACACATCAATACGCACCGTCATGAAGATAGCCTTTATCCATGACCAAGGCATAATCAGCTGAGTATAGCTGATTTCTTGTCTGAACTCCTGATCGGACATCTCCTATGACATTGTCCAGAGGATGATAAACGTGTATCCGTGATCGGGGAGTGGTGGGAACAACTACTTATTGATCCAGATTTTGAATTCCCGGGTCAGTATCCGCAGCTGTTGGAGTTTGAGGTTCCGAAGTGTCTGAGACATCAGTATCTGATGCTTGTGTACTTGCAGTAACAGGAACCTATTCTTCCTGGTTCACCTAATCAGTCTCCACTTCTTCATCGTCAGAGGAGGAATCACTTACATCAAGTGCTCCCCCTAAGGGACTAGAA
>BJCM01221438.1:0-16071 GCA_018326385.1 Flaveria bidentis | reverse complement strand
GATTCTTATGTTGTAACGAGCTTGTAATCGTTAGGTTTTATCAATGAAACCATTCAATTATAGTTCGTATTATTGTTTGACTTTTGGTTTGATGTTGTTTATCCTTCCGTCAAGAACATGCTCGGATGTTTATCGATCCTAAACCGACTTCACAAGTTCCAATCATGTCTTTGTCTTGATGGTTGAATGTAAGAAATGGGTTTTCATTTCCAGTTTTCTTGGGCTTTACACATTCACGTTTAAAGTGCCTTTTTTCACCACACTTGAAACATGTGACTTTGGTTTTGTCAAAACCAAAAGTCGTATCTTTAGTGGCAACTAGATTTTTTCCCGTCTTTTTGACAAACTTCTTTGCTCTTCTGACTGCACTCGCCAAGGCCCACATTATATCATTTCTTACTAGCTCATTTTCATCAACTTGCTAGTAATCCTCATCTGCAAGATGACAATTTCCAATCTTACCGGCAACTAAACCATCATAAGATTGTACAACAGCCGCCAGAAGATCCATGTGCTCCTTAGCAACTTCCACTGTGACATTACTAAGATTCTCAGTCTTCAACTTTGTAGTATTTGTTTCAGGAACTATATATTAGGTTACAGATGACCCAGACATTTAGGTTCCTTATGCAGTAGTTTGGGAAGGAGCAGAGGAACTAGACACGAACGCTATTTGTAATGGTGCTCCTGAAACAGCTGGAGTCAGAACTGAGTTGTAAAGTGAAGGATTCTGAACATAGGATTCTTTCTTCGACTTGTATTTCATTCGCAGTTCTTCCTCCCTTTACTTCAAGATGAAGTCATTTATGTCTAACATCGCAAGAATATCGTTTTGTCCCAGATTAGACACAAATGAATCCCATTTATCCGGCAGACCATCAGTAAAGCTTGAAACTTTATCTTCCATGGATGTGGTCACGCCATGAATGTGCAGCTTACTCATCAGATGATAGAATCTGTCAATAATGTCATCCAAGCTCTCAATCCCTATAGAAGAGAAATTATCAAATTCCTTTTTAAGAGTTTTAGCCTTCAGTGCCTTCAAAGTTGCATTTCCATCATATCTCTTCTCCAATACCTCCCATAACTTTTTAGTCTGCTTGTTCTCATAGAACTGATGAAAGATGTCCTTCGTTATAGACTGAGTCAACAAGGCATATATTTTCTTTTCATCATTGAAAAGAATCTTCTGAGCTTCACTCATTCCTCCCAAAGTCAACTTGACTCCATTAGCACTGACTGGTAGCGTATAACCAGTCTCAATGGATGTCCAAAGATTTGGGTCAACTCCATTTAAATAGATTTCGAACCGTTGTTTCCACTGTGGATATTCATCTAACGTTAACAACTTAGGCGGTTAATTATGATTTCCAATCTCATTCTCTAGAACTAGAAGATTCTGGATGTGTGAGTCCTTTCCAGCAGTAAACGTAGCTAATTGATCTTCCATTGCTTTAAACTTGGTACTTTTAGAACAGGACAGTTTCACTCGTGCGAATGGACTATGAGTATGGTTCACTCGTGCGAATGAAGGATACGAATGAATTCAATCGTGCGATTGGATCAGTCGTGCGTATGAACAAGACGATTGGAATCAAACGACTAGACATGTTCAGTCGTGCGAATGAGAGATGCGACCGAGTTTCACTCGTGCGAATGGAGAATACGAATGAGTTCAATTGTACGAATGGACCAAACGTGCGATTGAAAGCAGTTGTGTTTGTAAAATCGAAAATTTTGACACTTTGACATAAAATATGATTTTCCTAGGAACCCTAATCTTCCATATAATGAAAAATTGAAACGTTAATGCCTGCAAACGTCAAAAACACCTTTTGAAGCAAAGTGGCGACTCTTTTGATTAAAACGTAGGTTTTTGACATCAAAACTAATCGAATCAATCGCAAAATCATGAGTCAAAGCTCTGATACCACTTGTTAGGACCGTGTACGTACGGAGTACTAACGGATTATGCGTTATACCAAATCAAATAGTGCGGAATCCTATTTGATTGGCGATCCAATCAGTGAGAATGATAACCCAATCGATATAAGAATGAACTAAATGTTAAGAACGAGTAGGGATCAATCAAGATCGAACTATGAAGTTGGACAGGCTATCTCGGACGCTCTGGACGGCTAGAGTTTATGTGTATTCGTAGTATCTCTCTAAGTGTTATGTTTTTTCACGAATTAAGTGGTATTTTTAGGTATGCACTTTCCATTCGTACGACTGAACCATTAGCATGGTTTAGTCGTGCGACTGACTCATGCGATTGATTCATACGCACGACTGAAGGTTCAGTCGTGCGTTGAATCAATCTTATGTCTCAATCATACGACTGATCCAGTCTCCTGGTAGTCCTGCGACTGGTCCATAAGCATGATATACTCATGTGTATGGTCCATAAGTATGGTCCATTAGCATGAATAATCACCCGACTAGGTTGAACACATTACTTAATCATTATTGACTTAGAATTGTGTACAACAATCTCAAACCTATATAAGAAGTTCATACATATGAATTAAAGATAAATAAACATCAAAGCATATATCATACTTCATTACTTCATTACATTACACATTTCTAAGATATAAAAGACTTTTACATTTAAGCACTTAAACTAGGAACATCATGTATCTATAGTTTTTTAAATTCTTAAAACTAGAACTCACTTAGAAACACTAGCTTTTGTATGTATATTAGTTTGATAGGTAAAATGATGATGGTATAAAGAATGAAAGTTTGGCACAGATGTGAAGTTACCTGGCTGTATGCAAGACTTACATTCTGATAGAAGATAGTTTGATAGATAGGTTATTGATGGATGTAATAGATGTTAGATAGTGATCTGTTTATTGACAATGTTTAATTTCGCTGGTATATATGATAGTAAATGCTTAAAGTTTAAGATCTATGTGCTTATGATGTTAAAGCCCAACTATGAGGCCGCCTAGAATTAGGGCGTTACACATACTCCGTTAACACCTTGAGTAAATTACTGTCTGATCCTAAGTAATACTACTAAGAAGCTGGCAACCAGATCATGCATTCGCTATTAAAAGCTACTTCAAGTCAAGGGATATTCTTACCGAAAGATAGAGGAGTGAATCTAGTCGCATATTACGACACAAACTATGTGGGTTGCGCCTTAACTAGAGTGTCGCAAACAAATTACCTACTTCATTTGGGATGATCCTTAGTAAGTGAAATTATTCAGATGCGATGGCTTTTGATAGTTTTGGAGGTTGCTCCTGCAAGTACCACACCCGTTATTTGTAATAACTTATCGGCTGTCGACGTTGCCATGAACTCTGTCTTTCACAAAAGAATTGGGCATGTTGAAATGGATTATAACTTTGTTCGAGAAAGAGTCAAATCTAAAGAAGTCTTGCCGTTGCCACATTGACACGAAGAACTAAATAACGGACTTGTTTGTAGAGCCATTGGAGGCTTAGCATTTACGGTCTCTTCGAACAATTTAAACATTCGAGATTTACATGGTCCAACTTAGGGAGGAGTAAAGCATTAAATTTTATTTTATTGTTCATGCTTATCACGTTGCTATTGTTTATGCTTTGAGTTTGTTTTGCTTTTTAGCTTTCCCAGTTCCCACATTTGTAGGATTACACAACATGTATTTATCCTCCATCGATTAGTGAGAAGAACAAGAGCTTTTGATACCATATATATTTTCTTACATAGTCTAAAAGTAGTCACATGCTAGAGTCGATGCAATGGACGAGAAAGCTAACATAAAGGCTTTGATGAAGGCAAATCAGAGGGAAATTTTCTTGTGCTAGTGTAACACCCATGTTAACAATCTTGTAATAATATCTAAAAACGCTTAAGTAAATAATAGTCTTTATAGAGTACAACCTTACTAGTTACAACACGTATAGACCCCGTACATTTATCTAATATGGGTACAATTACAATGTTTGGCAATGAAATTAACATTTTAAATTGAAACATAACCAAATTAAATGGATACATGATGTGATATATCATCTCTCACACGTACACAATCATGTAACCATCAAAAGTTGGGAGACCATGAACACGTAGGCGAATCAGTCAGAGAAGGATGAGATGGCGAAGAACAAGATTTGAACGAGTTGATAGGGTTTCGTACAAGTGATGGCACCATATCTTCAAGCAACCCTTGAGAAGTTAATTCTACTTGAGGCTCATGGTATGTTAATATGGTTGATGCAGGGTGATCAAGACTATCATGTCTTGTGCTTTTCTCCGAGTTTTTGGTTGTTTGACGGTGATCTGTCGCTGCTTCGATGTTGTACTTTCTAAACTTCTTAGTAGGCGGGTTGGGATTATCGGATTGACCAAATATGAAATAAGGGTACATGTAATGAAGGTGAAGTCCTTCATAAGTGATGATTAATGTGTCCGGGTCATCATTCGATCGCTCAACTTGTTTTTTTGCACCACAACGTGGGTTGGTACACTTATAATAATTTCTGCATGGATAAATTAAAGAAAAGTATTTGTTAATATCATGATGATTTGATTACTGAATTTATCAAAATAATTAAGAAAATGACGCTAATGCATTTACCGTTTTGGAACGGGTCAGTAATTAAATAAAAAGGTAACAAAGCTTTTACTCATTTTATATATTTTACATAAATACAGAAAAACTTATTTAGTTAAGTAGTAAATATAGTTAGATGTGAATAAGACCATTTTTGCCAAATCTCGTAACAAATTATAAGCAAAGAATTTTGAAAACAAATTTAAAGTTATTTTTTGGGTTTTAAGTGGATTTACGAGTGTGTTTTATATAAGACCATTTATAAAAATTTATGAGAACCATAGATATAATAATTGTAACATTATATAATTATATGAAGAAGAGACAGATGTATTAATAAAACCTCTTTTGTATACATTTTAATTAATAGATATTAATTAATTAGTGTATATAAAGTTTAACAGTTTCGGCGTTTATAATTATTAATTAGTGTAATGCTAAACATGATATGATGTGTACAGTCCCGCAACAAGTTGATCGAATCTCAACTATTTTTCAAGAAGTCAAAAACTATTTAGGTATGTATACCCATTTGATCAAAAGGGTTATTTTTATTATTTTTTCTTTAATTAATAAGTTTTAAAACCCTAAACAACTAAAAATTTAATTAAAAAAGTTATGTATATGTAGTTAGTTACCTGGGGTTGGCGCTGTTCTTAATAGACTTCTGACCATACTTTCTCCATTTGTAACCATCATCTTCCAATACATTCCCACTGCTTTTTATTTTCAGTATATACTTGTTCTCAACCCTACTTACTCCTCTCTCCATATCTGTAATCCTGCAAAACATGCATAGGCCATTAATTTGTTAATTAGGCCTTATAACTATATATATATATATATATATATATATATATATATATAATATACACACACATACATAAAGTCAAACCATATAAGATCACTATATCCATTCAGTTATATTATACACCCACTCATTATGTTACATCAAGCAACATGAAGTTCAAAGTTCAACTTAATTTTCAATCATAGTTTTATCAAGAAACATGAAGTGTGTAAATATTGCAAAAGAAAACCCTATGCATGTTAGAAAGAAAACAATGATTGTAAAGTTACAAAACCTGGCTAATGCTGAAAAATCCTGAGTATTATTTGTGTGACTGGAAGCCAATAACGCGGTTTCAATATCCGATATCGTTGGGCCGGAGTATAAGTTTGAAATGAGGTTATTGAGGCAGTTACGATCGAATGAATCGGTAGTGATTTCTTGAGGCTGCAAAAGCAATGGCGAGTTTTCGTGGAGAAGCTCTCTTAGTAGATCTTCATACACTTGCGATAAACCGAATGCCTCTGATTCCTCCATCGCAAGCTAGCTTTTAAGTACACAAAATTGATTAAAAAAGGGTGGTTGTAAGCTTATAAAGTGGGTAAGGTAAGGTAAGGTAGAGTGTATAGAATGAGAGTGGTTGCTAAATAGATAAAAAATGAGAGTGGGGCAGATGAATGAGGATTTTGTAATGTTGTGGAGTTGGCATTTGATTTACATAGCAATGATAGGTTGACTTTTATCGTCAATGGGGTCAATTCTCATGGCAAGACTCCAGCATTCTATTCATGACCATGAAAGGTCAGTATTGGATCATGTGCATGTTGTAGTTACATGCATGTAGCATGTGAATGTTTATCTAGATGTATGTATGATATGACGAAGTAAACTGTTCGTCGCGACGTGAAACATTTATGAGCAAGGGTGTAAGTATAGTATTGTAATTGTATAGTTAAAAGTAGATTAAAATCACCAAAGCACCTCACTTTGTTTGTAACAATTTTTTTACCAACATGTTTACAATATAATATTCTTTAAGTTCAAGTGTTGGTAATGAATTATAAGATTCAGATAAAATTTTCTTCTACGCTTTCACCCATTTTGATCAGGGCAAATTGACTACGGACACTATGTCAATTTATTTAGTTTATAGGGTACCTTAAACACATGATCTTGCGTTCGGTTAGATAAAACTTGTTGGTATTTTTTATTTTCAATAGTTGGTACTTTTTTTTTTAATTTCATGAGCTAAGTAATTTCTATAATTCTTGGTTTGAAACTAAAGAAAAAAAATGTATGTTCATGGTTTTTAAGGATTACAATATAAAGTGAAAAAAACAAATCCAAATCAAATGAAAACTTCAAGGAATGCAATAACTCAAATTTAGGCAAAAACTTAAAGAAGCGAGAAAACTTCAAGACAAATCGAAGACCTTGTGAAATCATACATTATGCAAAAAGCTTTTAGAAGTTTTGCATAAAGCCCAATTTTGGTATTATAATATAAGAGAGTGCATTAAGAGAGAGTGTTCTAGGTAAGAATATGATAGGCCATCAAAAGGGAGCTCATCTTGGGTGCATTGAACTTAAATGACTTAAACACTTTTGGTATTATAATATTTGATTATAATAAATATTTGATTGAGTTATTTTTTATTGTCGAACACATATAAAAAATAATTCAAAAATCAACGACTGAAATGGACATTACAAATGATATCAGAGCAATATATCGCTCTTGATACGAGAATTTTTACTCCAGCAATCACTACTTTAGGGCACTAAACAATAAAAGATTAAGGCCAGAAGGCTTAGGTAGAGTTGGTTCGGCTTCAAAGGAAGAATCGGCAAAACTAATGGTAAAAATCAATGTAATTAGCTTTAATACTTGTTTAATTGATGATCTGCACCTTTAAGTTCAAATTCTTCATGTTTGAACGGTTAAAAGAGATTGAAACAATCAATCAAAATTGAAAATTAAACCGAATGAAGTTTTCACAAAAATAACTGAATTTTACGAAAACATTGCTAAGATAACCGCCATTTGCGAAACTTGATAGTTTTGGCATGGCTTTGAGAGAAGCTATACTATTTCTTTGCACATTGAAAGGATGTCATGTATTCAAATAGTTATCACATAGAATATGTTCAAAAACTATTCATAGAAGTGAAAACTTTACTAAAAACAATAAAAACTATATTTTTTTTTTGCTTCTCCAGCAAAATATTTTCGAGTTTTAAAAGGACTTTTTGTCATGTTTGATCAAATTCAAATTCTAAGTGAATAGAAATGACAATGTGGGCTTATCTTAAGATGAGGATGATTAGTAAACCGATTGTACTAAGTGAAGAATCATGGTTTTTTGATGTTTTGACTCTGAGAATGCAGGTATATCGTGTCTTACATAGTGGAAAAATATCCAGTTAATTTAGGGGTTTGACTCTGTAAATATGGGCTTATCATATCTTTAATGGGAGAAAAATCTTCAAGTAGTTTGACTCGATTTCATAGAACTTGTCATTAGACGAAAGAATTAGATTGTACGAAAATTGATTAGTGGAAGTTAGATATATCTGGCAACACCTAATACAACATAAGTGTTGGATGATCAAGATGGAATCAGTTATATGTTGAATCAGATGAAATATTATTTAAATTTATATATTAGAAGTATGTTACAGTTGAAGGCGCGAAGACTAAAGTGAAAGATATTCGAGAATTTGATAATTCATGAAAATGTGTGACTGAAATTATATTAACTTGATATCATAATCTAAGGGAAAAATTGTAAGATCTTGCTTTGTATGTAAGAGCATACCCAAGGGGTGCTTGTGGGGTTCACCCGCACCCATAAAAATGTTATTTTGTTACTACATTTATGATCCAATCTAGAACTACCCCCGAGAAATTTTACCACCGACACCCATGAAATTTCAACATCGACCCTAAAAGAACTTTTCATGACAACAACAAAACAAAAAGTTTTTGACACTAAACCCCTAAGAAATATTACAACTACAAATGTATTATAATCTCAAAAAAATTTTGACACCGAACCCTAACAAATATTATAGTATAAGCAATAATTTAATAGACGATTAGTTTGATCTTCTTTTTTGTCCTAAGTCTTCAATTGATTAGTTTTATTCGAAATTTTGTTATTAGAGTCGCATGTCACTAGTTGCTCCTTTGTCTACGATTATATCAGCCTCTCAAACCCGACTCTAAACAAGTTCAATTTCTCAATTTAGTTTTTTTTAAAAACGCTTGATGAATTTATATTATGTGTTTGAATTCTAAATTAGTTTTATCTTTTTAAAAATATGACATGACCCGACATGAACTAAACCAAAAACATAAACAAATAAATTATAACAATATACAACCAGACCCAAAATATTCGAGTCCCATCAAATAAATTTATGGGTCTGACACTGCTTGTATAGATTATAATATCAAGTGAGAAACAAAAATCCTAATGAAGCAAAACTCCGAGGCATGTGAGAACACGAAATTAGGCGAAAACTAGGAGTGAGTGAGAACTTTAGGCCAAATTGAAGATCTTGAGAAATCTTGCATTATGCGAAAACTTCTAGAAGTTTCGCATAAAGCCTAGTTGTATAAATAGGAGTTTTAGTCTTGTAATTCAATATGTGTGTGTATGTGATTAGAAGAATGTATGTTCAGAAAGAATGTTCTTGGTGAGAACACTGATAGGCCAGCAAGGGAAGCTAATCTTGAATGGTTCAAGCTTAAATGAGTTAAACTCTTTTAGTATTGTAATTATTTGATTATAATAAAATCATTTTGATTTATTTCTTGTTGTCGAAAAAATGCAGGAACATCTGTTTTATGTCTATTAAGAGTAATTTGAAATTCAAACAATCGAATGAACCTTACGAAAAGTAAACCTTCAAAGTATTGTGTAGTGGCAAACAATTAATTCTTCTTTAGTAGAGACCTCATGTTTAAAAGTAAACCTTCAAAGGGTTGTGTAGTGACAAACAGTCAATTCTTCTTTAGTAGAGACCTCACATTGAAATCTTATTTTTAAACTAGTTTTCAACCATATGGAGGTTACTATTTTTGACCCCCTTACTTAAGCAATGTATTGATGGTTCTCGTAAGTTTTAGTAATGGGTTATTACCGTCATTAAAAACAAAGCAAGGGCACTTTGTTAGAAGAAACTAGATGATATAAACTTAGCTAGAAATGACATTTGCTTCTTTAATTCATGCTCATGTATTATTCTCTTCCATGACTATTTTATATTGTGACAAAATATGCTTATGCGTAGTGATAATAATAAAATTAACAAGTACATGAACATAAACTAGACACGTAAAAAATAGTAAGTACGTGAAAAAATATAAATAATAAGTAACTCAAATAAAATATATATGGTACTTTCAAAGGATGACGATACAATTAAATGAAGTATTATTCATAAATTTTTACACGTATTTTAAAATTACAGATATAAAACTTGTCTCAGATTACAATAACTACTTTCTTTCATAATTTTCTAAGGTAAATACATGGTGTATATTGAGAAAAAAGATGGGGAAATTATGTGGGTTGACTTTTGAATAAGACCAAAGACACCATCGATGGTAGGGAACAGTAACCATTACTTGCTATATTGGCTTTATCCTTTCTTTGGCCCATTTCCCGTGGACTTGTTTGTCTCTTACGTGCATATATACAACTTCGACATATGCCTATAATTGACACCTAAACCAACATCTTTGTCTTCATATTTAAAAGTCAAACACTCCTTATATAATTCACAAAACATTGCAGTCCCCTCCTAAATCGTTTTCTTTCGATACATATGTTTTTAGATCTGAATTTAATCAGATAAACAAATAATTAAATAAAAAGAAAATCTTGTTGTTCAATCAATCACTATATAAAACGAGTCAATTCTAATCACTTTCGGGTATATTAATAGTGTAGAAGATTGTCATTCTGATGTACTCTAATATATATCGATTATCGAATATATGTAGTTGTATACAACAGATAAAGTTTAAAACGCAAGGCACATTTTACGTTCATATTATTGTATAAAGACAGGGTACAAATTATTATAAAAAAAGATCGATTAACATTTAAGTCTTAATTATCAGCTAAGAGTGAAATTTGAATCTTTTTCACATAATAGTGTAATAACTAATAACTTTCTCCCATAGAAATATAGTTATTATATTGTAAAATAGTTAAATGTCAATATTTTCCTTTTAAAATACGCGCGGTATTGGTTTTATGAATATGCAATTTAGTAAGTGACTATAACAACTACCGAAGCATAACTTTTTTCAGCAAGTTCTTGAGTGTGTAAAACCATTATTTAGAAATGTAATCTTATAAGGAAGTTCAGTTAATGCTTGGAAGTGAAGATCGAGTTGGAATTGGCTCCAGATTTTAAAAACTAAATCCTAGTAACTATAGTTGTCATATGTCACTTTATAAAACCATCTAATAACACATGTAATCTTGACATTTAATAATAAATATTTTCCCGCTCAAAAGAATTAAATATATCATTGTTGTATTAATTTTTCAAATACATATTTTGTTTCCAAAATTAATGGAATATAAATTAAAACCCTTTCATTTTAAACTAAATAACATATATCTCTTACTTTTACTTTTAGCAAACTCTATTAGTTAATATCTTCTTATCAAATCTTTATTTTCTAAAAGACAAAATAAATCATAAATTATAATTATAAAATAAATGTTTACTTTAATAGTACAACTTAAAGACACACCAATTATGATGTTTTATATGTTTTTTCTATAGAAACTACTATTAGTAAAAACAAAGAATTGGTTCTAGAAATTAAAATAAAATATTATTAAAAAAAGATAATTAAATAATACATCAATATTTTCAATTGTCTTTTATTTCATTACCGTCTCTTTTTCTTTTTTTCTTTTCTTGTTTGTTACCATCAACAAAATCATTATTTTTCAAAATTTAAGATGCTTTTAACTAATTTTTGAGACATGTTCTTATTTCGTTAAAAAATTTTATTTTATTTTAAAAGTAGTTTTTAAAATTTATTAGATAATGTTTTTTTCTGTTTTTTATCTAGTTTTATTATAATATTTTTTATTACTATATAACTCTTTAATTAAGTCTATTAAGATATTAAATAGTCATTTTTTTAATTTGGAATTTAGAAGGTTTTTTTATTGATTTTTGCATTGTCCATGCTTAGTTGTATTATCATGTGAGTGTAAGTTTAATAGTAAATTCAACTATATATGTTCGTGATTATATGTTATAATTAGTATAAAAATGCATCATGGACTCTTATTTCTGTGAGACTATTTCTTCAGTAAATTTTCATGCAATTTTTACTTACACCATTATATTTTATGTTACTTGTCATTTACAATTACTCGAGATAGGATTAGTCAATATTTTACTTTTTTTAATTGTCACGTTAGGTTATTTAATTAAAAATTTAAACTCATGTACATATAAGAGGTTTTCTCATACATAACTTTAAAAAAAGTTGATATTATTGTTTATTACTTATAATATTTACTAATACGTAATTTTAATCATATATTTTCAAATATCCTTTTATAATTAATAAATTTTATTTTATTTAATATTTTATTTACTTAACCCGTGTAATACACGAATTTACTAAAGCTAGTTGTCCATATTTAGCTCAAAATTGTACATTTTTTCTATTATTATCTCAAATTGTACATTTTGAACATGTGATAACACGATAATTATTTTTACAAAAATTTTTTCTGTTTCTCTCCTATTAATTTTTTTAAAACATCAAACTTATTTAAAAATATGAAATATTTTAAATTTAGTGCTTTTAGAAAGTAATTTTTTGATATACCAGAAATAATTAAAAATGATAGTTATGATAAGGATATTTATAAAAATGACAATTTTTAAACAAAATGTCAAAAAAATAAATTTAAAAAGTTGATATCATTATTTTATTATTTATAGTTTTTACTCATGCATAATTTAAATTATATCTTATCTTAAAATATCATTTTATAATTAAGCATAATTTTATTATATTTAATATTTTATTTATTCAACCCGTGTAATATACGAGTATACTAAAGCTAATTCTCAATACACAATTACAACGAGATGTTGTAGTTTGTTACAAAATAATATTACAAAGATATTCTATAATTTATATCATCTATTATACGAGTGTAGTCAAAATCGAAGGCATATAAAGGTTTTGACCGGAATGAAATATCCAAATAATAGTTGAGGAAGGTCGTTAGTAAAAATGTCGCCAATCTAGAAGTGAGTGGACACGTGTAGCACCCTAATATGTCCTCGTTGAATTCTTTCTTGAACAAAATGGATGTCCAACACAACATGTTTAGTATTTGGTGTTGGACGGGATATTCACCCTAGTAGATGGCATGCACTAATGGTGTCACAATAACAATAGATGCCCAGGACAATAGACGTGTAACTTGAGCGGATGTTTCTCACCCAACAAATTTCAAATATAACATTTGGTGATTCTTTGATATTCAGCCTCCACACTTTGAACTTTAAGTGATGGTTAGTTGTTTGAAAGACCAATAGATTAACTGATTAAGTTATCACCAAACTACAAAAACTTTTATGTTATGTTGTTTATCTTTATAATTGAAGAGATGTATGCACTTTGAAATATTTATTCATGTGTGCAATATAAAACTATGAGCTTAAAAGAATCGGTTGTGGAATAAAAATGTTTATCTAAATATTTATATGGTCATTGCCAAATTTTGCTACTACACATGGGTAAACATGGCCTGATTGTATATAAAAATTTGACCCGTAAGTGTCCTGGAGAGAGATATGAAAACAAAATAGCACCATTTGTAAAGTAAAACGAGGTTCGATAATTTTAGAGCAGTCTTGTAAAACAAATAAGCAAACATTGTGTTCAAATCTGCTTTTATTAATACTTGTAATATAACTCGACTACGTGATGAATTATCAAGCACTATATACAAAGGGCCCCGACATTGAGATACTTCACTGCTTCAAATCAATACCCTTGCCACCCTATACACGTCGTATAGCCCCACATTACGTGTATACGGCAAAAACATTGCCCTAAGATTTCTGACGTACTAGATGTCAAATCATGTGGCACCTGAACGTATACGTTGTGTATGGTAATATAGCCCTGATGCGTATGGCTAGCATGGGCAGTACAACTAGCACTTATACGTAGCTTATAAAACTATAGCAGTATATGCCACATATAGGTATTAGTCTACGTACTCACGCCAACTATACGTGTCAGGACAATAAATGGCGTATTGTACTATTTTTTTATAAATATCATACGCTAAGTATGGTACTATACGACATTGGTTAGGAGTTTAGAAGAAAGGTCCGCCACTCAGCAACTTGAGATTGACAATATCAAGACTAAACTAGCTGAGAAACATAATGAGAGATCTGTTAGGCATGTACCTATTCAAGTCTCATTGACCTCTTCCTCCAGCTCATCCAGCTCTCAAGATGATGCTACCAAAAAGGGGGAGAATGTTCAGAGACAAACACTTGAGGACCCACAGATTCATACTTCAACTTCAACATCTTCTACTCTTGTCACCACTTTGTCTGAGCCATCTCAAGTTGTACTTCAAATCGACCCAAAGATGCTCAGAGATCTCTACAGACTCTTCACCAAGTTTCTGTTGAGATCCTCTACTAATCAGCCAAGCCTAGATGCTGCAATGATATACTTCGGAGCTGAAGAGCTTCAGAGGCTTACTGCATCTTCTACCACTGTGGAAGAAGTTGGTCAACCTAAGGTCCACATGGAACCTCAGATTCATTTTGAAGGGGAAATAGGGACTAATGGCCCAGCAAATGAAACAGTCTGGACAGAATCTGCATTTCCTCAAACTTCCAAAGCTGAAGTTAAAGCCTCGGAAAAACAAGCTGAATCTTCCGAAGCTGAAATGGAAGCTGCAGAAGGACTGTTCAAGATGTCCGAGGAACTAATCATCACAGATGCAATCCTAGAAATGGCACCTGAGGTGAACAGTGACGATATTCTGGATCTACCTCTATCCCAGACACCCTCTCTTCCTCTCTCACAATCAGAATCCACTCTCCAACAACCACCACAGTCAGACTCTTCAAAAGATAACAAAGGGAAAAGGAAGATGACTGCGGAAGAGCTTTAGGAAGAGGAGAAGATTGAGAAGTTAAAGAAGAAAGGAAGACTTCCAACTAGGAAGTTGCTATCTGCTAGTACAAAAGCAGCTACAGCCAACCAGGAGGCTGTCAACAACAAAAGGTGAGAAGAGATAATTGATTAGCTTATCTAATTGGGAGCTGCCAATGAAGAAACACTCCTGCTACCACTAGAGGAGTTAGTGAATCTGGAAAAGGCAACCAGGTTGAAACATGAGAAACAACAAGAAGCAGCCAGGTTGGCCTTAGAGAAAGAGAAAGAAGAATAGAAGGAGGATGACTTGCAGTTGAGGAGAGATAGAATAGAGTTCCTAACCTTTAGAGGCTTCAATCTTCAAGAACTCTCTTCACACAACAATGAAACAATCCTCTGGCTCTACGACAAAGAGCATGATCAGATGGAGAAAGAGAGAAGAAAGGCTGCAAGAGAAAAGCTAAAGGAAAGGAAGAAGAAGGAGGAAGAAGCAAGGGTCACTGCAACCAGAAAGCTCAGTGAGAAGCCCTGGATGAAACACTATCTCCGAGCTCATGGCTTCTCTGGAAGGTAGGTGGGTCCCATGTCAGAGAAGACACTCCAACGGATTGTCAGTGAAATCAAGGCTGACATCCGATTGGGAAAGAGAAAAGAGATGTACAGAAGGGTAAAGGAGATGACCTTCACTGCAACCACTCAACCACAATCTGAACCCTCATCCTTACCTTTCACCATCAAAACCGAGCCTTTCACCCCTGAACCCACATCTTTACCCACATCCACTTCATTACCCCAAACACCTAAACTTCCCATCCTTTAACCAAAAACACTTCCCAGAACCTTTGAACCAGAGCCTACCCAACAACCATCCAAACCATCCCTTCAGCCTTCTCAACATCTCTCTCTTAAGGAGTTCAAGGCAATCAAGACTAAGCTCACCAACTGCACAACTTTGAGCGAAGTCTCATGTGAGGAAAACTCTGTCAATATCACCTATGTTAATGAATCTTCTTGTTCCCTCACAAGAGATCAATCCCATGATTTGCCTAGAGGAACATTGGACCAGGCTGCTAGACTTCTAGGACTCAACTCAGATTCACTAAATGATGAAGAGAAGAAACTTAGAAGGAAATTGGTGACTCTGCTGGATACAAAAAAAGAGGACAAGATTCCTAGTCAGTCTCTTGTGCCTAGAAAAAGAATAATCCAGTGGAGGTTTGATGAAACTTCTCACAACTTTGTTGTGGAAAGGGAGAATGGCGAAGTCAACAGACTTAATGCAACCTCTCTGTTACACTCCAGCAGATTTGATATTGCTGAGTTAGCAGATAAGCCATTCTCCAACCCCTCCAACTCTGAAACTGCTGCACTCATCAGAAATTATCTCAGCTGTCTTCATCTAGCCGAGCTAACTGCAAAAGCCAAGATTTTAGAAGAGTTGAAGTTGAGAAGATAGGAAGACAAGAAGACAAGGAAAGACCTCCTACCAAGGGCGCTGCCTTTCTACAGATGGTGGAGGGTCCCGAATTGGAA
>BJCM01221394.1:0-20466 GCA_018326385.1 Flaveria bidentis | reverse complement strand
TAAGACTCATGGCAAGACTCCTTATGAACTTTGGCATAAGAGGAAACCTTTCATTGGTTTTCTCAGGTCATTTGGATGTCCTTGCACCATCTTGAATACCAAAGATCAAATTGCCAAGTTGTTGATGCTTAAATGTTGTTCCCAACCCAATCGTGTGAAACATTCAACTACTCTAAATCTTTCGAAATTAGATCGGTAAATTTGGTGCTAGCATATCATGAGTTTGTCGGTTGCTACTTGTCTCTTTTTCATCTTTTTATGTACATTTCTGCTTGAACATCCTTCCCCTTGAATGATGAAAGACGTATTCCACTAAATGGGAAGGCCATCCTCATAATCTTCCTCGTTTGGATCCACTTCCCCCATAGCCTCAGTGTCTGACTCTCCATCAGACCCTGCCTCCTACATTGCTATATCTTCCTTTTTAGATTCTTGGTTAGAAGTTACCCTGGCTTTCTTTGATCGAGATGAGGATGAAATTTCTTTCCCCTTCTCCCTTCCTACTAGAACATTGGTTCACACCATCGATCCTACAATAACACAACTCAAAATTAGCACATCATCACTAACCAACACATATGTTCCTACCGTCCCAAATGTCTTACTTTTGTCCTAAAATTGTAGTTCATTGGTTGGTTGCTAACAAAGATGTCCATTACGTGAATCCACTCATATCATAAACTACATTCAACCCATGTAGAGAAAAACTTTAAGCTATCCACTACATCCTCTTAGTCTAAGCCATACCCTTTCAATATACATTCTTACTGTGGTTCACTCCCACCCATAACTACAAGTACATGATTACCACCCTACACTTTCAACACCATCACTACATCTAGCCATACAATCATGTTCACATAGTCAAGGAGACAAAGAAATAGAAGTGTACCTTAGTGCTTTAGAATGTGTAAGACGATAAAAGTAGGAACTTGACTCAAATTCCCCAAAACTACCTCAAAACTTCGTAACCTTTGTCTTCTCAAAACTCACAAACGGTAGTAAATCTCAAGGGATTACTCCATGGGTTTTGTACCTCTCAAAAAACTAAGAAAAACCCCTATAAACTTGCTTGATTTGGTTAAGTATGGAAGGAGAATTAGTAGATAGTAAAACTAGGGTTTTGGTGAAGAAGATGAAGAATGGTGAGAGCGTGGAAGAAAAGGGTGTAATTGTTGGAAGATATGGGTGAAAAAATTGGGATGTTTGAGTGGTTGGGGTAGTTACACAACTTTTAGGGTCAAAATAAAGACCTTTAAAATCTGTATACGACCCGACGTAAGCTACGTCCAAAAGGACGTAACTTACGTCCCCTGTGCAAATCTGATTCTTTTGTTTCAGGATGTAATATAGTCAGCCAAAACGTAAGTTACCATGAGAACGTAAGCTTACGTCCAGAAGGACGTAAGTTACGTCTTGTTGTCATTAAAAATGATTTTTATATTTAACCTGGTTTTACCCCACCCCCTTGTACAAATTAAAGTTTCCCTCGACTTTGCTTTATTTTAAGTGTACCATGAGAGTGGGAACACATTAACCAAAAGTCAAAACTATGATTAAAAGACACAATAAAATATTAATAAAATAAAATAAAATGAATTACTAGACGTCGAGTTGCCTCCCTCAAGAGCTAAGTTTTGTAAATCTTCAGCGGGACTTCTCGAGATCCTCACGCATTAAACTCCAATTTTGATGAATATAGTACTAACTTCACCGATTCCTCTAAAACTAGGTTTAGATCTGTATCTTTCAGATATGGTTTCAGATGATGACCATTCACGACTTGTATTAAGTGATCATCGAAGTCCTCAATCTCAAAATCACCATAATTCCTAATGCTCTTAATCAAATACGGTCCATTCCATTTACTTTGAAGCTTACCTGGAAAAAAACTCAATCGTGAGTTAAATAGCCAAACTTTTTGTCCTACCTAGAATGCCATCCACTTCAATTTAGAATCATGAACTCTTTTCATAAGTGCCTTATAAGTGCTAGATGTCTCATACGCTTCATCCCTTAATTCTTTCAATTCAACCAAACTCAGTTTCCGTTGTTTACCTGCAACATCATAATTAACATTAACTTCTTTCACTGCCCATATAGCATGATAAACCAACTCAACAGGTAAATGGCATCCCTTCCCATAAACCAACCGGTAAGGAGTAGTACCAATAGGCATTTTATGTGCAGTACGATACGCCCACAACACATTGTTAAGTTTTATGGACAAATCCTTGCGGTCGGTTCGTACTGTTTTTTGTAAAATTTCTTTGATTCGCCTATTTGATACTTCAACTTGTCCACTTATTTGTGGATGATACGGAGTTGCAATCCGGCATGATATTGTTTAAGAAGTTTTCAAAAATTAAAGTTTGTGAAATTATATCCACCGTTACTTTTGATCACACAAGGGATGCCAAATCTTGAAAATATGTTGCTTTGAACAAACTTACAAACAACAATATCGTCATTTGTTGTAACGCCTGAAAATTTAAGGATAAGAAGACAGAATGAAATTCTCGCGCGAAAAAGACTTCTCGCACGAGAACCCTGGGCGAAAAGTTGAGCTGCGTATAAAAGTTGAAGAACACCCATGCTTGACTCATAACTCACACGAAAAGTGTTGCTGAGAGAGTGAAAGCGGCTGTTCAGAGAGAAAGTGAAGAATCAAAGCATTTGAGGTACGTAACTCATGTAGTAACTCCTGTTATGTACTAAGAACGGATTATTGATGGATATAACATGGATTATTGAAGGTTGCCTTTGTGCTAGAACTTCAAGAAGTGAGTTTCTAGTCCCCTTTTTACGTAAGTTTTACGTTTTTGGGGCTATTATGCATACCAACCTTCACGTTTATATACATGATGAAGTTGTATATGGGCTTTAACTAGATTAGAACAGCTTTAGGCACGATAAGTTACTTTTGTGCAGGAGACCCGTAGTTTTCACGTGAGCAGTATAGTGTACAGTTCGAAATTCGAATCTGGTAGTTCTCTCGCAATAGGTAGTTCTCGCGCAATAGTCATCTTTTCACGCGATAGTGATAAGTTGTATGATTTTGAATGTTGTGCAGTTCTCACGTGATAGGTAATTCTTGCGTGAGATGATTGTTATGTATTTCGTTAAGTTTCCGCGTGTTATGCTGTTGTGTGTGTTGTTATCTTATGTTGTAATCGTTTTTAAATGATTATTTCTTATGTTATGACTTTACTTGGTATGATATGTATGATTATAAGTAAAGTATTATGTAGTGAAAGCGGAAGATAATGACAACGAAAAGTGCAACGTAGCGAATGAACGAAAGTCTTGCATGTAAAATGAAAGGTGGTTCACAACTAATTGAGGGGTTGTTAGCTCAACTGTGTGCGGTTTAGCTAACCCATGAGGATGCATACAAGGGTCTAATCCTTGTGATTGACTGAACGAAATGGGACCCTTCCTGCTTGCCCTATTACTGGAGTCAGCTTCGTGCACAATGTTTGGGGTATAGCATATGACATTAGTCTAGATGAAAGTGAAAGATAAAGATGAAAGTACGAAACGTGTGATACGTATAAAATGAACTATGATGAAAGATAATAATTATTATTATCTATGTGTATGTATGATGTATGATCAAGTGCGAAAGTAAAGGAAATGTTTTAAACGAAAGTAAAGTATTTATTATTATTAAAACTAGAACTCACTTAGCGTCGCTGACTTTTGTATGCATAATAGTTGGCAGGTAATTGTTGATGTTAGGAGGTGCGGGCATGGATGCATAAGCTACTGGGAATGAATTGATTCTGGCATCTATATTTTGTGAATGATATTGTGTTAATACCAATTTTGTAATGTAAACAAATGATATGTTGATTTGACACAATAATTTTTGTTATTCATGAAAAGATATGTATTTCCGTTGCAAAATGTTTAAATTTTAACTCTTTATTCTATGAATGCCCAACTGGTAAGCGTCCTGGGAATGGGGCGTTACAAGTTGGTATCAGAACCAAAGTTTAAGAGAACTGGGTAAAATATTTTCAAAAACCTAAAACTTAAACTGAGAATGGGATAAAGAAAGGAAAGGGATGCTAGTCCTAGTAGCTACATGCCTGTGCATACATGTTTATGTAAACATTGTATGAAATGTATGTAAAAGGAGTTATGCGGGCATGTTATGTGGTTTATGTGCCCCTTGTAGATTCGAATACTGATGTAGTTAGGATAGGAAATGTTTGGGGAGTGAAGAGTAAAGTAAGTGGCTAATCACAACTTGCCACTATAATTAGGGACTTACTATACTTGACATGCTCTGAGCTATTACCTTGAATGATTGTGTTGGTGTTTGAATCTTGTAGTATTTAGAGGATGGCTGGTGGTAGATCTTCGAAAGCTTCTCGAGGTGGAGGTCATGGTGGACGTGGTGCTGGACCACAGGTCAGTAGAAGCAGAGCCAAGACTTGTGAGACGGCTTATGAGGAGCCCGAACCCCATAACCAGGAAGGTGGGGATGAGAGTGATAATCTGAGGGCCTTAGTGAAGGAGGTTGTTGTTGAGGAGGTTCATCAGGTCATGCAGACGATTCTATCGTCTGTAGTGACTGAGGTGATTAGAGCTGTGAGGGATGAAGAAAGAAAGGAGAAGGAGAAGACTGCAGGTAGAGGTAAGGAAGGGGGAGGAGAGCGAGAACAACCCGAGACTAAGATGGTTGCCTTTAGTGATGACGAGGCGAAGGAGGTTGTGCGGGAAATTGCAAGGGGGTGTAACTATGGGGCATTCTAGAGGTGCAAGCCCCTGACTTTTGATGGGAATAGGGATGTTGTGGCCACTCATCGTTGGGTGAGGGAAATGGAGGCTGTGTTGGATATCAGCGAGTGCAGGGAGGACCAGAAGGTGAAGTTTGCTGCCCACTCGTTTGTGGATTCGGCCTAGTGGGACAACATCGTCCAGGATGAGGGTAGCATGGCGATTGGAAAGATGAGGTAGAGCGAACTGAAGAAGTTGGTGATTGAGGAGTTTTGTCCTCACAAGGAGTTGAATAAGATTGAGAGAGAGTTCTTACAGTTAGAGATGGGAACCATGACACATCAAGAGTATAAAACCAAGTTCAACGAGATTGCGAGGCTGGTGCCAGACCAAGTGACACCCGTTTCACGAAAGAGAAATAGGTACATCCAAGGTCTGCTGGTGGATATCCGTAGACACTTGATCGCCGCTTGACCTGGTACGTTTAAGTAAGTGGTCAATCTGGCAGGAAGGCTGTATGATGAGAGAGAGGAAGTAACTGTGGTGGAAATTAGTAAGAAGGGAGGTGGTGACAGGAGTTGGAACGCGAGACACTTTGGCAGTGGTGGTTTCACTCCCAAGGGAAAAGAGGCGAAGGTGGTGACGATGGGTACAGGTCGAGGATGTGTGGTAAATGCGTGAAGGAGCATGTGGGAGAATCCAAGTGGGGATCGAACATCTGTTTCAAGTACGGGAAGGCAGGGCATATGTCAAGGGATTGTGGGATGATGAGGTGCTATAACTGTGGAGAAACGGGTCATATGAGCAGGGATTGTAGGAAGCCGAGGGCCGAGAACTCCGGGGCAATGAAGGGGTTCAAGAAGGAGAAGGAGGGACATAAGGCTAAAGTTAGGGCATTCACTATGACCCGGGAGGAGGCTAGGGTGGATCCCGACATCATGTCAGGTACATTCCTAGTAAACCAAACCTGTGCATTTGTGCTTTTTTGATTCTAGTGCTAGTCGGAGTTTTATTCATGCTGCCTTCTAAGATAAGTTGCCTGTTAGGAGTAGCAAGATTGGTGAGCCCTTCGGTGTAGAAACTGCCATTGGTGCATCTATCAAGATTTCTGATGTGATAGAGGATTGTGTTATAGAATTGGAAGGCTATAAGTTCTCTGCTAGGTTGTTCATGATGGCCTTAAGAGGATTTGATGTAGTCCTAGGGATGGATTGGTTAGCAACCTTTGGGCCAATATCGTGTGTCGCAAGAAGATAATTCGATTGACTGCGCCATATGGGAGTTTGGTGACGATTATGGAGATAGAGTTCGCATGGTCGCGAAAGTAATTATTGATGGTAATGGCAGAGAAATGTATGAGGCGTGGATGTGGTGCTTATCTGGCCTATGTATAGGATGTAGATGCGAAAATACCGCAATTGTCAGACGTGCCGGTTGTGTGCGACTTTCCAGACGTATTTCCGGAGGATCTGTCTGGTGTGCAACCCGATCGTGAGATCGACTTCCCGATCGATCTGATACCTGGTGCCCAACCTGTTGCTAAGGTGTCGTATTATTTGTCTCCCTCCGAGATGAAAGAGTTGATGACTCAACTGCAAGAGTTGCTTGATAAGGGGTTCATTCGACCGAGTATCTCTTCACGAGGTGCTCTAGTCTTATTTGTGAAGAAGAAGTACGGTAGCATGAGAATGTGTATCGACTACCGTGAGTTGAAAAAGTTGACGGTGAAGAATTGGTATCCATTATCGAGGATCGATGACTTGTTTGATCAGCTCCAAGGTGCTAGTTGGTTCTCGAGGATAGATCTCCAATCTGGTTATCATCAGCTAAAGGTGAAGGAACAAGAAATTCCTAAGACAGCTTTTCGTACGTGTTATGGACACTACGAGTTTCTCGTGATGTCTTTTGGTTTAACCAACGTGTCAGCTGCTTTTATGGATTTGATGAATCGAGTGTGTTAGCCGATGTTGGATAAATCTGTGATTGTGTTTATTGATGACAATCTGATTTATTCGAAGAGTGAGGAGGAGCATGCCGGTCATATTCGAGAGGTGTTGGAGACGCTTAGAAGGGAGAAGTTGTATGCCAAGTTCTCTAAGTGCGCATTCTGCTTGCGAGAGGTCCAGTTTGTTGGTCATGTTGTTAATCTTGAAGGATTTATGGTGGACCCAGCGAAGGTTGAAGCGGTAATGCAATGGAAGCCCCCAAAGATGCCATCCGAGATTCGTAGTTTCTTAGGTTTGGCGAGCTACTATAAGAGGTTTATCCAGGACTTTTTTAAATAGCTTCTTCCTTGACCAAGTTGACCCGTAAGGGTGTGAAGTTCGTGTGGGGTCTAGAGCAGGAGAGTGCCTTCGAAGAGCTAAAGGCAAGGCTGACTCAAGCTCCTTTCTTGACGCTCCCTTAAGGGAGTGAAGACTTGGTGGTCTATTCAAATGCTTCTTATTCAAGTTTGGGTTGCGCGTTGATGCAACGGGGGAGGGTTATAGCCTATAAATCCCGACATTTGAAGATCCATGAGGCTAACTACCCTACTCATGATCTAGAGTTGGCGGATGTGGTCTTTGCATTGAAAATTTAGAGGCACTACTTGTACGGGACGAAGTGCACCATTTACACTGACCATAAGAGTTTGACGTACTTCTTTGAGCAATAGGATTTGAACATGAGGTAAAGGAGATGGTTGGAGCTCATCAAGTATTATTGTTATGAGATCTATTACCACCCAGGAAAGCCCAACGTGGTGGCAGATGCCCTTAGCCAAAAGGAAAGACTCGAGCCGATTTAGGTGAAGGCTCATATAACAACAGTTATCACGCCAATATTGGTATGCCTCCTTATGAGATGCTATACGGTAGAAGGTGTAGGAAGCCCGTGTATTGCGGCGAGATTAGGTAGAAGGAGTTGGGAAGTATTGAGGTGATCTAGGCTATAAACGAAAAGTTGGAGAAGATCAAGGCCTTTATGAAGGCAGCGAAGGATTGACAGAAATCGTATGCCAACAAGAGACGTAGACCGATCGAATTCAAGGTGAGGGATAGAGTTATGTTGAAGGTCTTACCTTGTAAAGGGATCATTCATTTCCAAAAGCGAGGGAAGTTGAGCCCGAGGTATATTGGGTCATTTAAGATTGTCTCAAGGGTAGGGGAGGTGGCGTATAAGTTAGAACTAACCGATGAGTTAAGTGGAATTCATCCGATGTTCTATGTATCTCATCTAAGAAAGAGCTTAGCCGATGAGGATATGGTGGTGCCACTTGAGGATATCGAAGTGGATTAATGGTTGAATTATGTGGAACAACTAGTGGCCATCATCGACAAAAAAGAAAAGTGGCTAAGGAATAAAGTGGTTCCACTTTTGCGGGTGCAGTGGAAGCACAGAAAGGGGTTAAAGTCCACCTAGGAAACCAAGGAAGAGATGTGGCGGCATTACCCTCAATTATTAAACAACTAAAAGGTTTCGAGGACAAAACATAAATAAGGGGGATGGACTTATAATGCCGGAAAATTTAAGGAAAAGAAGACAGAATGAAATTCTCGTACGAGAACCCTGGGCAAAAAGTTGAGCTGGGTATAAAAGCTAAAGAACACCAATGCTTGACTCGTAACTCACGCGAAAAGTGCTGCTGCTAGAGAAAAAGCGACTGTTTAAAGAGAGAGAGAGAGAGTGAAGAATTGAAGCGTTTGAGGTACGTAACACATGTAGTAACTCCTGTTATGTACTAAGAACAGATTATTGATGGTTATAACACGTGGCTGTGTAGTTTTTGAGTGGCTAACGCTTCGGGAAGGTTACCTTTGTGCTAGAACTTCAAGAAGTGAGTTTCTAGTCCCCTTTTTATGCAAGTTTTACGTTATTGGGGCTATTATGCATACCAACCTTCACGTTTATCTACATGATGAAGTTTTTTATGGGCTTTAACGGGATTAGACCGGCTTTAGGCGCGATAAGTTACTTCTGTGTAAGAGGCCCGTAGTTTTCACACGAGAAGTATAATGTACAGTTCGAAATTCGAATCTAATATTTCTCGTGCAATAGGTAGTTCTCGCGCAATAGGCATCTTTTCACGCGATAGTGATAAGTTGTATGATTTTGAATGTTGGGCGGTTCTTGCGCGATAATAGTTCTTGCACAAGATGATTGTTATGTATTTGGTTAAGTTTTCGCGTGCTATGCTGTTGTATGTGTTGTTATCTTATGTTGTAATCGTTTTCAAATGATTATGTCTTATGTTATGACTTTACATGATATGATATGTATGATTATAAGTAAAGTATTATGTAATGAAAGCGGAAGATAATGATAACGAAAAGTGGAACGTAACAAATGAACGAAAGTCTTGCAAGCAAAATGAAAGGAGGTTCACAACTCATTATGGGATGTTAGCTCAACTGTGTGTAGTTTAGCTAACCCATGAGGATATATACAGGGGTCTAACTCTTGAGATTGACCAAACGAAACGGGACCCTTGTCGCCTAACCCGGTACTGGAGTCAGCTTCGTGCACAATTTTAGGGGTCTATTTATAATCTTTGGCCCAGTACCAGCTTCGTGCACAATGTTTGGGGTATAGCATATGACATTGGTCTAGGTAAAAGTGAAAGATAAAGATGAAAGTATGAAACGTACAATACGTATGAAAAGAACGATGATGAAAAATAATAATTATTATTATCTATGTGTAGGTATAATTTATGATCACGTGCGAAAGTAAAGAAAATCTTTTAAATGAAAGTAAAGTATTTTTTATTATTAAAACTAAAACTCACTCAGTGTCGCTGACTTTTGTATGCATAATAGTTTTCAGGTTATTAATGAAAAGATATGTATTTCTACTGCAAAACGTTTAAATTTTAAATGTTTATTCTATGAATGTCCAACTGGTAAGCATCCCGTGAACGGGGCTTTACATTTGAATTAGTGGCAATAGCTTCTACCTATTTAGACTCATTATCGACTGCCACTAAAATATATAAATTACCCAATGAATTTAGAAATGGGTCCATGAAGTCAATTCCCCAGACATCAAAGATGTCAACAACCAGAATTAGCTGCATGGGCATCTCATTTATTTTTGAAATACTACCCATCCTTTGGCAATTTACACAATTCTTAGGAAACTCATAAGCATCCCGAAATATAGTTGGCCAAAATAACCCAGCAGATAAACCTTTGTGTTTGGTTTTCTAGCCACTAAAGTGACCTCCACATGTAGACACTACCAGTCCTAACACATCTTTAATCTTAGAATCCGGGATACATCGACTGATAACCTGATCAGATCCCACCTTGAAAAGGTCTGGGTCATTCCAGATATACTGCTTAACCTGAGCCATAAACTTTTTACCTATTCTATTTTTGCCTGTTCTATTTTTGCCAATTCAAGAATAACACCTACAACATAATAATTAACAATATCAGCAAACCATGGCAACTCGGAAATAGCAAACAAATACTCGTACAGAAACATCTCATTAATTTCCAAAGTGTTGTCCATGTCGGTGTTGACATCCTGGATAGTGATCAGCAACCACGTTTTCACTACCCTTCTTGTCCCAAATCTCTAAGTTAAACTCTTGCAACAATAAAATCCACCTGATCAACCTTGGTATTGCATCTTTCTTCTTTATCAAATACCTCACAACACTATGATCCGAGTAAATAATGACTTTACTCCCCCAGATATAGGACCTGAACTTATCAAAAGCATAAACAACTGCAAGTATTTCTTTCTGAGTAGTAGTATAATTTAATTGAGCACCATCCAAAGTTTTACTAGCATAATAAATTACCACTGGTTTCTTATCTACCTGTTATCCTAAGACAGCCCCAATCGCAAAGTCACTAGCATCACACATTATTTCAAAAGGTAGTGACCAATCTGGTGCTTGCAATATTGGGGCTTCAACCAATTTTTGTTTCAAAATGGTAAATGCTTTAAGACACTCTGCATCAAACACAAATGATACATTTTTCAAACACAAGTTACAAAGTGGTTTTGTAATTGTACTAAACCCTTTTATAAATCGCCTATAAAACCTAAGAATGATCTAATGCCTTTCATATTTGTGGGCGGAGGTAATGTCGAAATAACTTTAATTTTAGCATGATCAACCTCAATCCCACATTTTGACACCTCATGACCTAACACAATCCCTTCCTTCACCATAAAGTGGCTTTTCTCCCAACTCAAAACCAGATTTGTTTCCATACATCTTTATAAAACCTTAGTTAATTGAATTAAGCAACTCTCAAAAGATGGACCAAAAATTGAAAAATCATCCATATAATTTTCCATAAGACTCCCCAATCATATATGAAAAGATACTCATCATGCACCTTTTAAAGGTTTTCGGGGCATTACAAAGTCCAAATGGCATTCGCCTAAATACGAATGTACCATATGGGCAGGTAAAAGTCATCTTTTGTTGATCATCAGGGTGAACTGCAATCTGGTTATGACATGAATACTCATCTAAAAGACAATAAAATTCCTGACCTGATAATTTCTCAAGGATTTGGTCAATGAACGGAAGTGGAAAATGATCTTTAGAGGTAGCAGTGTTCAACTTTCTATAATCAATACACACTCGCCACCCGGTAACAGGTCTGGTGGCTATGTGTTCACCATCCTCACCTCTCACAATCTGAATGCGTAATTTCTTAGGCACAGTTTGTGTAGGACTTACCCATATACTATCAGAGATTGGATATAAAATTCTGGCATCCAACCATTTGAGAACTTCTTTCTTTGTCACTTCTCGCATGTTGGGATTGAGTGTTCTCTGAGTGTGTATCACTGGTTTTGCCTCTACATCAGTAATGATCTTATGCATTACAATGGATGGACTAATGCCTTTGAGATATGTAATTTTCCACCCAATAGTGGCTTTATGCTCCTTCAAGACTTTCATTAACAACTCTTCTTGACTGTTTTCCAAATCTAAAGCAATGATGACCAGAAGCGTTTGATTTTCCCGAAAAATACATACTTTAAGTGGCTAGGGAACTCTTTCAATTCCACCTTTGGTGGAGTTACCAATGATGGTTTCAACTAAGAATCAATGTGGTCTGGTAAAGATTCCACCTGATGTGTCCATGGTGGTCTTCTTTCATGCACAACTGAAACTTCAAGTTTCATTTCTTCTTTGTCTAAGTCATGTGGATTCTAGACATCCAACCTGTCACAAAAAACACACGGCTCCTTGATGTTTTCCTTATTATCATAAGGCTTACACCCATCCATAATGTCCGCCATAAAGCATTCATTATAAACAGAGGAGTTAGTTACTTTGTCATACACATTGACCCTTAATTTACGGTTACCAAAAGTCATCTCAACTGTTTCGTCTAGAAAATTGATTTGTGTGTTAGCAGTTGCTAAAAATGGTCTACCAAGTATGACATTAGATTGTTTGCTTATGTCAATTGAAGCATAATCGAGAACTAAGAAATCAAATAGATAGTAAAAATCATCCACCTTAACAATGTGTGAGATCGGCCAACACAACCGTGGTATTGGTTTTTTGTAAAGGACCAAAATCATATTGATCATATAAACTCCCAGGTAGAATACTAACACTAGCTCAAAGATCGAGTAACGCCCGTGCAACTTTAACTTCACCGACTTGAATAGAGATAATGGGCACTCCTGGATCTCTAAGCTTAGGTGGAAGAGCACCTGAAAAGATAGCACTCATATTGGCCGGAACATCAAGCTTCTTAGGAAACTTATGGGTTCGTTTTTTAATGCACATATCTTTTAGATATTTGGCATAAGCAAGAACTTGTTTTATTGAATCCAAAAGAGGTAGATTAACTTTAACTTGTTTAAAAACCTCCCACATTTCTTCTTGTTGTGGGCCTCTTTTGTTTATCACTTTATTTGGTACAATTAAAGTTGAAGGATAAGGAATGGTATTACCCTCCATTACCTTATCCTTACATTTTTGTTCATTCTCTTTTAAAGTTGGTTTACTTATCTCTTGAAAAGTTACCTTTTTTGTTGATTTTGATAAAACAAGTTCCTGTTCATTTTCACTATCACTACCAACATCCTTCACTATCCCCTCTAAAAATGGTGGTGGAGGGACAACTTTGTTATCATAAATTTTACCGCTACGAAGAGTACTTACCTGGTTGATTTGCACATTCCTGACATTTTTAGTGGTAGCTCTTTGAAGTTGAGGATTGATTGTGGTATCATTTGGTAACTTTCTGGGGTTTTGCTTAATTTGAGCCACATCCTCAGCTAGTTGTCCCACTTGCTTGTTTAAGGCTTCATAAGCCTTATCCCTTATTTCATTTTCTCTCTTATTCTCTTGCATATTCTCTTTCATCATGTTCATTAAAGCATCTAACATTGCATTTGTAGAATCTTCATTACCAACTTGTCCCAATGGGAAGATTTCCTTGATAAATTCATGATGAACTCCCTTGTTGACCCCCATGATTATAGCTCCCTTGATTGTTTGAGAATATGAAGTTCTTTGATAACCACTTAGCTTGTAATTCCCTTGTGTTAGATTTTGATATGTTTGACCACCTTGATTATTACATTGAAAGTTAGGGTTTATTTTGTTTTAAGCATTACCATATTTAAAGTTGGAATGATTCCTCAATCCAGGATGATACGTATTGGAACTCATATAGAATTGCTTTCTATCTCTATAAACTTGATTGACTTCCTCACTTTTTCCTATTACCAATGGACATGAATCACCATTATGACCTAACTCACCACATTCTTCACATACATCATATCCCACATTTGCAACTTCTTTCACACATGCTCTTCCTAACTTTGCCAATTGTTTCTCCAACGATGCAATTCTCTCTTTAGTTTCATAATCAACCGTGGTCGATCTTTCCGTATTGGATTTTGATCGCCTACTAGCAGAAGCTTGTGCTTTGGAGTTCCTACACATTCTTTCTAAAAATTCCTAATCTGCATCCTCATGGTTAGAAAGGAATGTGCCATTGTCCATATAATTCAAGTACTTTCTCTCCTTATTGGTCAAACCATCCAAAAAAGCCTTGATAAATTCCCAACGTTCAATTCGATGATGTGGGCACATACGGATCAGTTCTTTAAACCTTGTGAATGCTTCATGAAACTATTCTCCTGCTTGTTGTTGAAAGGATCAAATAGCATCTCTTGTGTCACTGGTTTTACCCATAGAATAATATTCATCCAAAAAAGTTTGGTATTTCTTGCCATGTGTGAATTCTATTGTCAGACAAAGTGAGGAACCATTGCTTAGCTCTATCCTTCAAAGTAAATTGAAACAAACGCAGCCTTACTTCATCTTATGTGAAGTGATTTCCACCAATAGTGTTGCATATAGCATCAAATTTAGCAAGATGGACATATGGTCTTCTGTTGCAGTGCCTCTAAATGCAGGAAGAATGGTGAGATAATGAGGGCGTACATCAAAAGCTCTTCTTCTATGATTTGGAGGTGCGATGGGATTTGGATTTTCAGAAATAGCCGGTCTGAAATGGCTATCCACACCTCATACTTGAGCTCTTTGTGGTCTTCTTGGCTGATTGACATTATTGTTAACCCTACCCCGTTGTTGATTGATAGGTGGTGCATTCCATCCATGTTGATCATTCCCCCAATTGTTATTTCCATTATATCCATCAACTTTACCAAAATTCCCATCCCAAACATCATAGTTTGCACCATTATAGGGTTCATCATTGTTATTCCACTTATTTTCATAATCTTCATCACCCGTGTGAACACTATGCATGCTCACATGATCAAAGTCATCTCCTTGATTGAGTTTATTGTGATTCATGTTATTGTTGGGTGGTGGTTGATTCAGGTTGTTGTTGCGGTTGTTGTTTGGAGGTGGGGGTGGATTTGGGTTTTGATTTTGGTTATTAGGAGGGGGGTTTGGATTTTGAGGTGGTTGGCTATTTAGATTTTCTATTTGGGTTGAATCAGATGAACTGTTAACTGCTTGATCGATATCTTGTGAAATTGATGTACATGGTAACCCTGATCGATGTAGAACACGATTATACCTTGTTGATTTCTCTATCTCTGGATCAAACACAAGCGGTGATTTCCTACCCAAGTATCGGGTATGCATACAATCCTGTCACCTGCACACTTAGGACACACCTAGCATAACATGGAAATAAAAGAAATAAAGCAAGACATATAAACAAAAGTAAAAACAAATCAAATAACAAAACACCAAGCACACCGATTCCGCGACAACGGCCCCAAAATTTGATCGCTGTCGAAGTACCAATCAAATAAGATGTAAAATGTGTGTTTCTATTCACCTTAAACTAGTTAGGGTAAGCAGGGTTGTCGATCCTCGTGGAACAAATGGTCGGTGTATTGTAATTAAATTTGTAAGAAAATGGATTAAAATAATAATTACTAAACTATTGTCCATTGGCTGTGAAATGTGAGATTTGGAATGATTAACAAATTAAGTAAGAAAATAACTTGCAAGTAATGAAAATTGATTAGAAGATGATTATGAAAAAGGGTAATCCACCCCGGGATTCAAGTTCAGTGTTTGGTAGTTACTTAGTTCAACTTAGTGGAAAACCCTTAACGGGGATTCTATAAGTGTAATGATTAAGTGATAAAGATAACCGATACTTAACCGGTCCTAGTACACCATATCAATTGAATTAGCAATCAAAACCTTGCAATCATACAACTCGCACAAAACCATATGACATTCAAATCAAAATCTACTAAAACAATTGTTTAAATAATCAAACACAAGTTAAACTCAATAAAGAACTTAATGGGTTCTATAGATTAATCCCAAGACAATTTGAACATAAACGAGAAACCTAATAACATGAAACCTATTACCTGAGGTATTTCACGAAAATTTTAGCCTTGCATCTTCATGAATTTGACGACAAAATTGGATTGGAACATGATTTGATGGATTGGAATGAGTTAGAGAAGTGAAAGAGACCTTAAGAATCGTCAAATTTCGTCCCTTTCTTCTCCCAACGCGATTTAGGGTTTTTAGGATCAATAATCCTCCTTAAATATGGTCAAAACCCAGGGAAATTAGTCAACCCTCACAATACGACGTAAGCTACCTCCTTAAGGACGTAACTTACGTCCTATCTTCATTCATACACCCTTGCTTACTGTCCTATGTCCTCACACTTCTGTCTTTGTGTAGATACATATCTACCTAGTTTATTAGCTTAATGTAAAATGTCTTTCATGTCTTACATATATGTAATAGAATGGGTACTGAATGAAATACAATGTGTGGTTGTGCTTATAATGTTGAATATTTCATTGATTATTGTGTGTTAACGCTTATTGAACTAACTATATAGGTTTGTGGTTGTTTACATAGTTCTTAGTCAATGATGATTGAGAAATGTGTTTAAACTTAGTCAAGTGAAGTTTTCATGTGAATGGCCCATGCTAATGGACCATACGCATGAACAACTTCATGCTAATGAACCAGTCACACAACTGAACCAGGAGACTGGATCAGTCGCACGATTGTGACATGAGATTGACTCAGTCGCATGACTGAACACTCAGTCGTGCGAATGGATTAACCGCATGACTCAGTCGCACAATTGAACCATGCTAATGGTTCAGTCACACGAATGAGAAACCCTAACCTATAAATATCACTTAATTCGTGAAAAAACATAACACTTAGAATACCTACGTACTAAATCATACCCTACCCGTCCAGAGACTTCTAAGAACCTGTTCCAAGTTCATAGATCACACTAGATCGATTTGCTTTCGTTCTTAACGTTTAGATTCAATCTAGAATTGATTCTATGTGCGTTCTCACTGATTGGATCGCCAATCAAATAGGATTCCGCACTATTTGAGTTGGTATACATGTAAATCAGTTAGTACTTCGTCCCGTACACGATCCTAACAAGTGGCATCAGAGCTTTGGCTCTTGATTTACGTGTGATTCAATCGTTTTGATTTAAAAATTGTGTTTTTCACTCAAAAACGCAATCTTTTGTGTCAAACCGTGTTTTAGACGTCTCCAGTTCATAAAGTTAACGTTTTCCAGCAGCTTCAGTCACACGATTGACTCAATCGCACGACTGAATTCATCCACATCCCTCATACGCACGATTGGACTCATTTGTACCTCCATTCGTATGACTGAACAGTCTATTCGAATTGTTCATTTGCACCTGTCCATTCACCCGATTGACTCATCCGCATTGGTTCATTTTCACGGTTGAGCCATCCGCATTGTTCAATCGCACGAATTATCCAATCGCACACCTTCATTCGCACAAGTAAAACAGTTTGTTCCAAAGTTAAAAGTTGATAGTAATGAAGGATCAATATTCGGTGTTCACCGCAGGGAGAGATTCAAGGATTCAAAATCTACTGCTTCTGTATAATGAAGTGGGGAATCATAACAAACCCCCTAAGCTAATCACGTTAGATGATTACCCACAGTGGAAGCAAAGATTCAAGATCTACTTGAATGGTGTAGATCCCAATCTGTGGGAGTCGATAGAGACAGGGTATAGCATGCCTGTAGGTGCAGATAGAGTCAAACTTACACTGGGAGGCATGACTGATGGACAGAAAGTAAAGTACAATGTGGGATGCATTGGAAAAGAGGTATGACAGAAATGCATCATTAAAAGCTCTAAAGGCCAAAGCGTTGAAGAAGGAGTTTGACAACTTCTCGTCAATGGGAAAAGAGAGCTTGGATGATGTCGTTGATAGGTTCTACCACTTAATGAGTGAGCTGCACACTCATGGAGTCACAACGTCGATGGAAGACAAGGTGTCTAACTTTGCAGATGGGTTGCCAGAGAAGTGGGTTTCTTTCATCTCCAATCTCAGACAAAATGATATGCTAACGAAGTTAGACATCGATGATTTCATTCTGAAGCTGAGAGAGGAAGAGTTGAGGATGAAATACAGGGCCCAAAAGTCTTCGTATGATTAGAATCCAACACTGTACAACTCAACTCCACAAGCCAAAACTTCTGGAGCGTCACTGCAGACGGCATTTGTGTCGAGTTCAGCTGGTCCATCTCAAGCCTCTACTTCAGGATCTGACACGTCAGGGTAGTCTGGTACCCAATACAAAGCTCCTAAAGCCAATGCTACAAAACTGAACACTGGGAATCTCGGGAATGTGACAGTAGAGGTAGCAAAAGAGCACATGGATCTCTTAGCAGTTGTCGTCCACTCCTATGATGGACTAATTGTTGGGAAAATTAGGAACTGCCATCTGGCAGATGAGGACTACGAGCAGGTAGACGAGACAGAGCTAGAAAGAATGGACATAATGTGGGCCTTAGCAAGTGCTGTCCAGAGAACTAAAAAGTTTGTCAAGAAGACCAGACAGAACTTGATTGCTACTAAGGACATAACTTTTGGCTTTAACAAGACCAAAGTTACCTGCTTCAACTGTGGGAAAAAGGGGCACTTCAAACGTGAATGTGTGAAGCCCAAGAAGACAGGAAATGGGAATCCATTTTCATCCTTCAATCGTCAGGATAAACCCACTAGTAGTCCGACTTCGTCAAGCAAGGATCCTAAAGCCTTGACTTCTCATGATGACGAAGGACAGGATTGGAGCTTTCGGTTTGTCTCTCCGGGAGAATCCAACATTGCTAGTGTTGAGGATTTAGATGACGACTCAGCAAGCGAAGGTGATATTGCAGTGGAACTCGCGATGTCAAACACTAAAGAAACTGCAAATGTGGTTAATCACCTGCCTGAAGAAGGGACAAGCACAAAAATTTCAGAATCTCTAGAACCAGAAAGGTCAGACTCTGCTTTGATGGCTAATTCAACCACCCCCTCTCAGGTAAGTACCACTGATCAATTATTTGATAGTCATGCATGCATTGAATGTAATAAATTTAGAGAAAGCATAGACTTAAAATTTTCTAGGTTGTTAGATCATAATGATAGCTTAGTAAATGATCTCCAACTGTGCACAAAAGCAAATAGAATTATAAAACAAAATGAGCACAGTTATAAGGAAAAGATAGAACTTTTGAATAAACAACTTAGGGAAACCGAAGTTGTAGCCTTTAACCAAGCTAATGACATTAAGTTCTATCTAAATTCCCTAGAAGAATCTAAGAAACAAGAAGCAGTTTTGAAAGTCGAAGTAAATTCATTAAAACAGAAACTTCACAGTTGGACAAGTTCCTCTCACATTGTCCAACACTTAGTGAGAGAACACAACAATGGGGAGGGTTTGGGTTATAAAGTGGTTCCACCACCACATGAGACCTTGATGAATGCTAAAAGTAAACCAATAAATAACAATCCAATCAAGGATCATGTGGTGTCCACTCCTCTTGTAAGTGATCCAGATTCCACAGTTAAACCAATTGAATCTGGAACTAAACAAAAGGAGGCCACTTCTAAGGCAAAAGGTAAACTGCCTATTGTTAATCTGGACGAACAATTTGAAAAGGTTAATGTAAAGTCTGGGTCAACCACGTCTATTTCTAAACCCAAATGGACCAAACAAATTAACCAATCACGTGCTTCATGTCTAAGTCCAGATAAACAAAAGGAAAAAGATGTTAAAAACGTTCAAACAATTAATTTTGTTAAACAAGGTAACACATCTAAACAAGAAAAGTCAAAACCCAAACAAAATAACGTCACATGTGTGTCACACACTTCTCCACAGAAATAGTTAAATCGTCAAGTTGAAAGCAGATCATGCTACAAATGTGGAAAGTATGGACACATTGCGTCTTATTGTCCTTACTATCATACACCTAAAAAGAAAGTTGAACTTCATGATCCTAAACCTAGTTCTTCTAAGAGGAGCTCAATGACTCCACCTAGAAGAGCTAGTGAACCTAAGTTCAACCCATTAGCCAGTCGTTTGTTTACCACAAACAGGCCTTACACAAAACTGGCTTGTGGAAAGAAAAATCTACCTCAATGTCTGATAATGAGAACAAGAAGACAACAAATCTTCCGTCACCCTCAAAAGGTCAATGGGTGGAATTTATGATGTGTGATGCCTCTGGGACACCCAAGCCAGTTAAGGCTTGGGTCCCTAACCTTAACTAATGTTTTCAATTGAACGTGTAGGGTGTTCGCTATAGTGCTGAAACCAACACTTGGATTGTAGATAGCAGAGCATCCAGGCACATGACTAGGAACAGGGCACTCCTATCAAACATCAAACAAATAAAAGGAGGTCATGTTTCATTTGCTGGAAACAAAGGAGGGTATATCACTGCTTAAAGGGAAGTGGGAAATCAGAAAGTAAAGTTTGACAAGATAAACTACGTTCAACAACTTCAAAATAATTTGCTTTCTGTTTCCCAAATATGTGACAAAGGATTCAAGGTAGTATTCGACAACAAGAAGTGCTATGTCCTGAAAAAGGACTATGTGATCCCGGAGGACCAAGTCTTAATGTCTGCCTCAAGATATAATGACCTTTATGTCTTGGATCTATCAAAGGCCTTCATAACGGCTCATCAAGTTCAGTGCTTTTTGTCAAAGGCTACCGAGAAGGATTCAATCTCCTGGCATAGGAGAATTGGACACATCAATCCACGGAAGATGAATCACTTGATCCAGAATGATCTAGTGAGGGGAGTAAATGTTAAAAACTTCCAACTCCCGGATTTTTGTGTCGCCTGCAAGAAAGGCAAACAGACGAAGAAGTCTTATAAGGAAAAGAAGGTTCATTCCATTGAACTGCCTCTTGAGCTTCTTCACATGGATCTGTTTGGTCCA
>BJCM01221378.1:0-14011 GCA_018326385.1 Flaveria bidentis | reverse complement strand
GAATTCATAACCCTAGCCGTCCAAGTTCGTCCAGTTCGTATCTTCCAAGTTCATAGAACGTTTCTGATCATTCCTAGTCTATTCTTAACGTATTCTAATCGTTAGGATTGATCGGATTATCGTTTTCCCTGATTGGATCGCCAATCAAATAGGATTCCACACTATTTGATCTGGTTTCACGTTGAATCAGTTAGTATTCCATACGTCGTCGGTCCTAACAACAAGGAACATAAACATAACAGTCAACATCATCATCAGGGCATCATACATACATAACATACATCATGCATAATCATACAACATCATACATCATCATCATGCATATGCATTAATCATACATCATAACATTCCCATCATAACATCGATGACCTCAAACAGTCAACTTACATAGCCCCTGGGAATCTCCCAAGTCAAAGCGTACATTTCACTTTTTCCCAAGAAGTCAGAAAATATTCTAAGTCTTCATCCACATTGCCCTTTTTGTTCATCCGCATTTTTGTTTGTTAATTCGCATTTCCCATACTTCATCCGCATTTGTCAATACTCATCCGCATTTGCCTATTGGGTTTGTTGGACCAATATCAAAAGATGTTTAACCATTTAAACAAGAAAAATGCAGCGGAAACAAACCTTAATATAATGTTTTGTAGACTGAAAATTAAGGCACATTACATGTCAACAACAAACCCAAGATTGTAAAGATCATTTTGTATGTGAAGAAACTAGCAAACAAGCAAACTATAACAACCAAAATGAACCATGGAACTACCTTCCAAAGCTGCCCAAAACCGTTAGATGAACTACCTTCCAAAGGCTGCCTAAAATCATTGGATGTGAAGAAGAGGATGAAGTCTTAAAGGACCAAAACACCAAAGAAGATGTCCTCAAGCTTGTATACCCACAAGCCTTAAGAAAAACACTTTGTTGCTAGGATTTTTGACACCAAAATTGCAAGAAGTAGGCTGCAGAAAACACTTTTTCAGCCTTGTTTTTCCTTCTTAGATGAGAGAAAAGACGTCTTTCATGTATGAGAGAGAGTGGAAAAGATGGAGTGTGAAACTAGTGAATGTGGTGTTAAGTTCCCAAGCAACAAAAGGCCAAAAGACCATATAAAGGGGCGGCCGAATCTCTTGTTAAAATGGGTTCCCCCCATTTTTAAACACCCATTAAAACATTCACTAGTTATATTATGAGTTATATAATTAGCCCTTTAATTATATAACTTACACATACTTTTGTTATTTGATGTTTCTTAACCAACTTAAATAACATTACAAATAATGTCCATGAACAAAATATCCTTATAATTTGTTCTATCTCATATACAATTTATTTAGAAAACCCATTTTATAAATTGGTGTAAGTATTTAATTGCATGATCATATAATCAATTAAATATAAATTGGTGTTTGCTAAGCTTGTTATTGGGTATGACCCGACTTGGATCATAGTGTACTAACCACATCAATGTTCTATGTGTCTTGGGCATAAAATCCTACAATCTCCAACTTGCACAAGATTCATAGATGATTGATGCAAGCAGTAAATACCGCCTAACAAAAATTTACTACCCTTAATACGGATGATTAAAATCCACTCAATAACATCATCCCCTTCAAGTATCCAACTTAGAACGATTTAGGTGAATCAATCATTAATCCTTTTGTTATAGATGTCATGTTAAATCCAAGGACACGGAATGATCATTCCTTGTTGATTTAACTTAATCAGGCCTTAGACATCTTGCTCTCAATGAATAAGAGGAACAAATTCAATCTTGACTACATACGTTTCTCATAATTACCTCGTGTCATACCTGAACATAGCCTTATGTACTGTCCATTATTTCAGAGCAGTGAAGAACTAGCTCAAGGTATAATATTTGGCGAATATCAAAACCCAATATGTATCTCAGGTTGGAGTATACCAAATGATATTTGCCTTTACTCAAATTTACATATGATCAATCTAGAAGATTCCATGTAGTAAAATTTGAGATGCGGGTCAGTCCAATATTTGTATCCCATAAATATCTATGAACTTTGGTAGAAACCAATTGCTCTATATTCATGCCTTATGAATATCCACCAATCCATGTTCATAATAGTCTTACGTTCATGTTTGTTCCCACAAATATGATAGACTACGGACATTTAGAATAATAAGCATATTCATGGATATATACATGCTAAAAGGGAACACAACTCAGTATATCACAAATATATAAAGAGTTAAACATTACATTGTTCCAAACATTTAAATACTAAACTGATCAATTCCAATCACTAGAAAATCAAAGTCCTAAGGCACAAGTATGACTTTCATGCTTTGCCCTTTCAATGAGCTTCGTGAGTGGATCTGCAATGTTTTGATTGGTGTGAACTTTACCATTACATATCTTTCCTTTCTCAACTTCATCCCTTATGTTGTTGAATCTCCGCTCAATGTGTCTAGTCTTTTGATGTGCATGGGGTTCCTTGATTTGTGCAATCACACCCTTGTTATCACAAAAGATTTCTAGGGGTCTTGAATGGTGAGGACGACCCCTAGATCAGTGATAAATTTCTTTATCCATGCAGCTTCCTAAGCTGCTAATGAGGCGGCTATGTATTAAGATTCTGTAGTGGACAATGCTACCATGTCTTGTTCTGAACTCTTCCAGGACACTACCCCTCCATTCATAATGAAGACATACCCCGATTGTGATCAAGAATCATCTCGATCAGTTTGGAAACTCGCATCCGTCTAACCCTTTACAACGAGTTCCTCTTCACCAGACTCGTATATTAGAAACATATCCTTAGTCTTCCTAAGGTATTTCAATATACTTTTAACAGTCATCCAATAGCAATTACCTGGATTCTGCTAATATCTGCTCGTCATGCTTAATGCGCATGACACGTCCTGTCTAGTGCATATCATCGAATACATGATGGATCTTATAGCAGAAGCATATGGGATGTCCTTCATTTGATCTTGCTCATCCTTTGAGCTTGGACATTAAGATGTACTCAATATTGTCCCTCTTTGAATAGGTACCATACCTTTCTTAGATTTTTCCATCTTGAACCTTTTCAAGACCTTATCAATGTATGCACATTGGTTTAAACCTATCAACCACCTCGATCTATCCGTATAGATCTTTATTCCCAAAATATAGGCGGCTTCACCGAGATCTTTTATGGAAAAAAAAACTTCCAAGCCAGGTTTTAACACCTTCCATGGTTGGAATATCATTTCCAAAAAGTAGTATGTCATGAACATACAATAGTAAGAATGTAATTATGCTCCCACTAGCCTTCATATATACACAAGCCTCATCAGTGTTCTTGATGAAACCAAAATTCTTGATCTCTTCATCAAAACGTTGATTCCAACTTCTCGATGCTTGTTTAAATCCATAGATTGATCTCTTTAACTTTCATACTTTATTAGGATGTTTTCGATCGACAAAACAATCAGGCTGAACCATATGGACAGTCTCTTTGAGATGTCCATTAAGAAAAGCCGTTTTGACATCCATTTGCCAAATCTCATAGTTATAATATGCAACTATGGCAAATAAAATCCTAATTGACTTTAGCATTGCCACAGGCGACAAGGTTTCATCATAATCAACCCCTTTAGTTTGAGTGAAACCTTTTGCTACAAGCCTTGCTTTGTAAGTATCCAAGTTTCCATGCATATCAGTTTTCTTCTTGAAAATCCACTTGCATCCAACCGGTTTGGAGTTAAGTGGAGTGTCAACCAATTCCCAAACTTGGTTGTCATACATGGATTGCATCTCTACGTTCATGGCTTCCAACCATTTTCCACAATCCGAATTGGACATTGCTTCATGGTATATAGTTGGTTCATTAGAGTCAACCACATAGCATCCATTCATGAAAAATCCATATCTTTCAGGTGGAATGCTAACTCTACCAGATCTGCGAACATTTTGTGTATATTGATCAACCTCTTGATCATCATCAACTTCCTCCTGTTGATTTCTAGTGTTAACCAAACGTGTATCAGCTTGTATCTTGATCCTCATCAAATTCCATTGTTCTATACGTTATTCCTTCCATAAGGAACTTAGCTTCCAAGAACTATGCCTTTCGAGCAATAAATACCTTTTGCTCTATTGGATCAAAGAAGTAGTATCCTATACAGTCTTTGAGATGTCCAATAAATATACACTTAGTGGATTGACTTTCCAACTTGTTTTGTGTGTTTAGCTTCACATAAGCTTCATAACCCCATACCTTTAAATATGAAAGTGATGGAACTCTTCCATGCCATATTTCAAAAGGCGTCGAATTCACTTTCTTTGTCGGGGCCATATTCAAAATACTAGCCGATAGCAATGCGAAACCCCGAAATGATAGAGGTAGTGAGCTTATAGCCATCATAGATCTAACCATATCCAATAGGTTCGATTTCTCCTTTCAGACACACTATTATGTTGTGGTGTTCCAAGTGGAGTAAGTTGTGAGACGATCCCACAAGTTCTTAGATGGTACTGAAAAGCCTCACTGAGGTATTCACCTCCTCTATCTGAACAAAGAACTTTGATAGTTTTATTGAGTTGATTTTCTACTTCATTCTTGAAGATTTTGAATATTTCAAAAGCTTCATGTTTGTGTGTCATCATGTACATATAACCATAGCGACTATAATCGTCGGTAAAGGTAATGAAGTAGCTTTCACCATTTCTAGTCATTGTCTTAAAAGGGCCACATATATTCGAATGTATGATACCCAATAAGTCTTTTGCCCTCTTGTTAGTACCACTAAAGGGCAACTGGGTCATCTTGCCTTATAAACAAGATTCACACTTATCAAATGAAACATTTTCATTTGTTTTCAAAAGACCATTCTTTTGAAGTGTTTGAATGTGATTCTTGTTTATGTGACCAAGATGACAATGCCAAAGATATGAATCACTTAAACCCATTTTAAGTTTCTTGGTGCTTTATTGGTATAATGAGTTATTATAGGATGAATCATCATGAACCAATTCACATATACCATTAAAAGGCATAGCCTTAAAATAAAACACATCATCCATATAAACATGAATACCATTGTTAACAAACATTAATTCATAACCACATTGTTTTAGAATGGAAACAGAAATTATGTTCCTAGTCAAACTAGGAGCATACAAAATGTTCTTAAGAACATCTTCCAAACCATTTGAAAGTTTCAATATATACTCTCCTTGGGCTTCGACATCAACTTTTTCTCTGTTGCCCATGTAGAGACTTGTGTCTCCCTTCTTGAAGTGCTTATTTCTTTTGAACCCCTGCAACAAATTGCAAATGTGAGTTCCACATCCGATATCCAATACCATGTGTTTGAAAAAATAACATTTAAACCAATATGAATCATGAAAGTTGTACATGAGGTTTGCCCAGCATCCCTCTTGTTTCTCAACTCTTTGAGATAGATGGGACAATTCCTTTTCTAGTGTCCTATCTCGCCACACTCAAAGCATGGATCGTTCTCCGTTACATTAGGCTTCTTAAGCTTAGGCTTTGGAGGTTCCGTTTTAGCCTTTCCTTTCCCTTTATCTTTGATGTACCCCTTTCCTTTGTCAACATTTGCTTGGTTTCGGGGAATGGCCTTTTCTAATGGCCTCTCTCATTGATCGAGAGAACAGGTAGAATCTTTCTACCTATTCCTGCCTCGGCTGTTTTGAGCATTGCATGAAGCTCACCAATGCTCTTGTCCCACTCGTTCATATTGTAATTCATTATGTACGTCTCAAACCTTTTGGTTAGGCCATTAAGGATCAAATCTGTGGCTAGCTCCTTTGAGATGGGACAATTAAGCCTCTCGAGGCGATCAATGTGGCTTTTCATCTTAAGAACATAAGATGATACCGATTGGGTTTCTTCCATGCGACATGCATGAAGAGCTCAACCGTTTCAAAGCGCTTTACCCTAGCTTGTTGAAGGAACATTTCCTTCAATTGGGTAATCATGTCATATGCCCCATGATGCTCTAAGTCCTTTTGGAGTTTAGGAATCATGGTTCCCAACATGAGGCAAGAAACCTGCATGGAATCCTCGGTGTATTTAAGCCAATCGTTATAGGCCTCAACATCCTCGGGGTTGGGTTGGTTAGGAATGGGATCGTCTAGGACATAGGCTTTTTCGCTTGCTTGAGAAAAATTCTCAAGTTTCGAAACCAGTCCATAAAGTTATTATGGTTAAGACGATCCCTTTCTAAGATGGTTCTCAATGATAGGGTAGGGACGGTCGGGATGGTAGCATTGTGGTTTGCGGCCATTTCTACAAAATTAATAATTGATTTAAAAAATTACATTTTAATTATTAATACCCCTTACATGTCTCATAGACAATTAATAATTGAAATCTAGAATCTAATGTTATATTTAAATGATGGTTAGGTGACCTTTATCCCATTATTTAATTAAACAAGGTAGTCAACATTTGACAATTGCAACCTATTGCAACTTCTAGCTTTATGGGATCAATTAAACATCTTATGTTTAGTCGGCATGTAAAATCCCATCAACACGATTGTACGCCAATCTTTGGTGACCCTATGCATATGGTTTCCAATCCAAGTCGTCCTACTTACACACACGTGTGAGTTTACTCATACAAGTGGTTAGGTGACCCTTATCCCACAAATATGTTAATCCCACCTCAAACACACAAGTTCCCTAAAAGTGGTTAGGTGACCTTTATCCCACAAATAGTTCTCAAATGATTCGAGTTTTGTGTAAAAGGATGGTGTTAACTTGTTTCCAAGAGGGATTTTAGTTTTTATTAATTCTAGTTATAAAAAACTTTATGTACCTTGTATTCTCATGCTTTAAAATACATGGTACCCTACGGTTCATTTAATAAAACCTCTTTTATTTGAAATGATTAATACTTTTAATAACCTTTTATTAGTCACTTAATGATAAGAAACCAAAAAATTATGTTAGGATCGTGTACCGGACGATGTACTAAATGATTAACGTGTAAACCGAATCAAATAATGTGGAATCCTATTTGATTGGCGATTCAATTAGTGAAAACGCATGTAGAAACAATTATGTAATTGAATCTAATGTTAAGAATCGATTGGGAATTGATCTACTGCGATGTATGAACTTGGAGTATGATCTTAGAGGCCTCTGGATGGCTAGGGTACGTCTGGAGTCGAAGTGTGTTTAATGCTTACGTTTATCCACGAATTAGGTGGTATTTATAGGTTAGGGTTGCTCATTCAGGCAACTGAACCATTGGGATAGTTCGTCATGCGATTAAGTCTTCCGGTTGATCCATTCGCACGACTGAGTGTTCAGTCGTGCGAATGAGTCAATCTTATGTTACAATCATACGACTGATCCAGTCTCCAGATTCAGTCGTGTGACTGAGTCATTCGCATGAAGTTGTTTATGCGTATGGTCCATTAGCATGGGTCATTCGCATGATAACTTCATGTTATCAAGTTTGAATGTATTAATTGTCATTACATTATTTATATAAGTTCAATCAACCACAAACCTATATAATCAAGTCAATATGCGTTAAATAACTCATTAATGAAATATTAAACATGATAAACACAACCAAACATTACATTTCATTAAGTACCCAACTATTACAAAAGTGTAAGACATTAAGGACATATTACATAAAGATCAAAAAGTAGGGACACATGTACCTACAAACTCCCCCTTGGACCTAGTTTTATCTAATGTCTTACCATCTTCATCACCTCTCATACTTATTGTACTTCTCTTCTCTTGTGACTCCTGTGTGTATCTCAAACGCTAAGCAGAGTCGTATGGCGTTCTGAAACTGTAGAGCTTGCATAATATCTTGAGAGTCATAGAATAGTTTCCACTTGTATAATGTGTATACATCATCTGCAGACAAGTTTGTGAGCCACATCGGGTCAAATAGCCTGATAATATTCATTTTCCCTCTTTGTTCAAGATTATGACTGCCTCTCCTATCCTCCAATCATAGTACCACTATTTGAAGTGTGGAGTGAATAACTGTGGCATTTCCCATAGTGGGATCTTAGACATGGTGCGCGGAGGACTCCACTTCAGCACTATTCTTGGTTTTCCAGTTATGGCATCAACCTCAAACCGTCTGACATACCTCGTTGGTTGTTTAGGTTTGAAGTTGACCCGTCTGGTGTGGTATTCTCTCTTTAGTGCTGCTTCAAACCAGCCATACATTTTGCATGGATCAGCGTATAGCAGTTTTAGCTTCGCTTAAGGAAAGCGATAATCCCTGCAAACTTGGCACTATTCTGAGTCGTGGAATCTAGGTGAGCACAAATGTTGTGCTTGGGGTTGATAGGCCATCTATGAGACATCAATCTGTAACATAAGATACATAAACTTTAGATAATCACATGACACAAATCAGTTCTAATTAACTTGGTTGAATTCATTCTGGTTCATTCATGCGATTGAACCATGCGACTATGTTCAGTCGGTTATCCTGTCAATTCCACTGGATTCAGTCGGGTGACTGAGCATGCGACTGAGTTCAATCGATTGACTGATCCTGCGATTGGTTCAGTCAGCCGACTGAGCTCATTCGTATGGTCCATTAAGCCGATTGTGCCATTCGACCAGCTCAATCGTGCGATTGGAGTTCATCCTAGTGACCAGTCGCATGACCTACTGTTCGGTCGACTGAGAAACAAATCTTGACCAATTCTTGAAGTTAAACGTTGTATAATGGCTCTTTAGACTCGCAATCACTTAACTAATAACTTAATAACTTTAATTTTAACATTTTACTTGATTTAATTAGGTTATTTGTCCAGTGATTGGTTCAGTTCTTGTATGGGTCAAGAATCTCAAAATTAGGGCACCATGTCGTTAGATTTCAGTGAGATATCGTTGCATTGTACCTGTATAACAATCCACAATCGTCAGAATGTCAATAGGAGTCAGAAATTTTGATCTAAAGAATTTTGGGCAGGGTAACGGTAGTCTATGCGAAATAAGGGTGATTAGGGGGTGATGAGTCGAATGCGATCGACTGTGGCCCTATTTATACTAAATCTGATTTCAATCGGCCGACTGGACCCATTCGCTCGGTTCATTCGGGCCAATGGGCTTCAGTCGTGCTATTGGCTCAGTCGATCACATTCAGTCGGCCGACTGGAGTTCAGTGAGGCGACTGACTCATTCGCACAACTCTCATTTGGTTGAATGGCTTATTCTGATAATTCATTCGGTTGAATGGTTCATATGCATGTCCATTCGGCGGTTTAGTGCATGAGTATGGTCCATTCGCACGGTTGGTCCATACTCATGGTCCAGTCGTGCGATTGGAACATATTCATGATTTTGACTTTATGACCATTATTCACTTAGACCTATTTTAACTATTGATTTAACATTATGAACATTTTATCATCTCAGACATGATCATTTTAACTTGAAAAACTTTTGACCACCTCAGACGTGATCCTTTTAAACCAATTTGTCACCTCAGACGTGACTGATTTTACCATTGAAAAGTACGTGTGGCACCTCAGACGTGACCCTTTTTGGTGATTAAATTCCCTATTGAATTCCATGATGTAGTCCGATATTCAACAAACTGAATTGACTAAATTGAAATAAAAAAAGACTTAAACTAAAATACAAAAATAAACTTGGTTTTGAGTTTTTGTGTGAGGTGTAAATCCTAAGATAGAAATCTAATGGATTCGGTTCCGGAATAGGCAGCTTCAATTTATTTTGACCATAACTGGACCAATTCAATTTGGAATCATATAGGTAAGTCAAATCATTTGGGACATTTTATCAACACTATTTGATGCTCAATTCTTGTTTTTCATCTAGAGTCGTTAGCAAGTTTTGGAATCATACTAGTACTATTAGATCCCCACATTGATTTGGACTTTCAAGAATTGTAGCCACGATGAATGTCAGTATACTTGTCCTCTTAAATACATACACAAACTTTTGACACAAATTGGTGATTGTTTAAGGTTTAATTACTTCAACCAACATTTGTGGATCCCACACTTATGTGGTAATCAACATTCCTCGGGAGATTTTCGAGTGGTCTACGGGTATTTTGACAAGAAAAGACTATTCTTAGAGCTTTCAAAGAGGAGCCAAGCCTCAGGTCAGTGCCATCACGCAGCAGAGAGGTGGCAAACAACAATGAGTTCTAGAATATCTAGGTTGTGCTTATCCTTAGGTCAGTGCCATCACACAACAGAGAGGCACACAACATATCTTCTTGTTAGAGCAGATTTAATTTTCTTTTGCACATAACATACCAATAACATAAGTTATTAGCTTGATAGCGTTTGTTTTTCATTTTTTTCATGCTTTGCTCTATCTATGGTCATCCGCACACATTTGTGGCGTTTCTTTGCTCGTCACCTCTTATTGGAATTTTGTTGATTGTGTTAACCAGTGATAAAATGGGAACCCACAGTCAGTTGAACAACTTAGTTTTATCTTGAGGTCACCAACCTGGTCTGTGGTCTACCATCCTCTAGGTCTACTTTTTTTGTGTTACCTTAGTAGTAACCAGTCTTGCTATCATTTTTCCTTTTATATTGCTTAGACTACCCAGACTTATACTTTGAATTTGGCATCTTATACAATTTAAAATTTTAAAGTCCCAAATGATTTGTTCCTGTGTACTATCATTTTCCAAAGTCATTGAATCGGTATCACAGATGCGATCTACTTTCTATCAGCTAGCCTCTCCTTCCTCGTTTTTTTAATGTATCTAACTGACCTATTCTTCCCCTAAAATTCTAAAACCGTAAGTGATTTACGCTTTTTAGGATTTTAATAGGCAACAAAATAACATGAATTTAATTTAACTACTAAAAATAAAATAGATAAATAAATAAAAAGGAATGAAAAAAGAAAATTTGACTATACACATCGGACTACACATGATCATCATCGGGAATTACATCACTTTTCATTTTAACACCGTTGACCTCTAACAAATAAAGAAAACGTGGTTTGTAAAAAGCCTTTGTATAGAGGTCAGCACGTTGAAAATCCGTATTTATTTTAATCACATCGATTAAGTTCTTTTCAAAACAATCACGTATAAAGTGATATTTTATTCCGATGTGTTTGGTCTTAGGGTGTTGGACCGGATTTTTAGTTACTGCAATTGTAGAAGAGTTATCAACAAAAATAGGAGTAGAAGAGTATTTCAAACCGTAATCCTACATCTGCTGTTGAATCCATATGATTTGTGAACAACAACTTGCAGCAACAACATATTCGGCTTCATAGGTTGACAACGCAACCGAGGTCTGCTTCTTACACTGCCAGGTCACTAATTTCTCCCAAAGAATTGACATCCCATTGATGTAGACTTGTATTTCATCTTGCACACTGTAATCCGAGTCACTATACACTATTAGCTCAAAGTCATCGTCATTAGGATACCACAATCCAACTGTGGGAGTACCATTCAGATAAAGAAAAATCCTTTTGACCTTATCAGATGGTTACTTTTGGCTTAGCCTGATATCTTGAACATAAACATGTAGCATACATAATATCAAGTCTTGCGGCAGTTAGGTACATGAGAGATCCAATCATTCCACGGTACGTGGCGGCGTCAACCAGATCACCATTCTCGTGGGGTGCTACATCATGGTTTGTAGCAAGTGGAGTTCTAGCTGCGGAAGCATTCTCCATGTCAAACCGACTGAGAATATCTCCTACATACTTGGTCTGATGTAGGAAGATCCGCTTAGGTGTCTAATCCACCTGTAACCCAAGAAAGAATTTCATCTCTCCTATTGAATTCATTTCAAACTCAGCCTTCATTACTGCTTCAAACTCATTACATAGATCTTCGTTCTTTGAACCAAAGATTATGTCATCGACATAGATTTGAACAAGCAGTAAATCGCCATCTTTTTCTTTTATGAACAGTGTACAGTCATTAACACCTATGTGAAAGCCGTGTTTCACAAGTAGAGTCGAGAGTTTCTCATACCAGGCTCTGGGAGCTTGATGAAGCCCATATAAAGCCTTGTTGAGTTTGTAAACTCAGTCCCGATGATATGGATCCTCAAATCCCTCGGGTTGACTGACGTACGCTGTCTCTCGGATTTGACCATGAAGGAATGCACTCTTCACATCAAGTTGATAAACTTTAATCTTCATGTATGAGGAATAGGCGAGGAAGATACGGATTTCTTCCATTCGTTCCACTGGTGAAAACACTTCATTATAGTCTATGCCCTCGACTTGTCAAAATCCTTGAACAACAAGTTGGGCCTTGTTTCTAATGATCACGCCTTGATCATCTTTCTTGCATTTCAAGACCCATTTTGTGCCAATGACCTTAGCACCTTTAGGTCTATCTACCAGAGTCCATACACCTAACTTCTTGAACTGAAGAAGTTCTTCTTGCATGGCACTCACCCATGCCTCATCATTCAGGGCTTCACTAACTTACTTTTGCTCAAACTGAGACACAAAGCAATGATATGCACCACCATGAAGGTATCCTTTTTCCATTACCGAGGCATAATCAGCTGAGTACAATTGATTTCTTGTCTGAATTCCTGACCTCACATCTCCAATGACATTATCCAAAGGATGATTGACATTTAGGCGTGATCCAGGAGTGGTTGAAACAACTACCTCAGAATCAAGATTATGAACATTTGGTTCAGTATCTAAGGCAGTAGGAGTCTAAGGTTCCGAAGACGCAGAGGCATCACTGTGAGATGCTTGTGGACTTGCAAGAATAGGAACTTGTTCCTCCTAGTTGTTCTGATCAGTCTCCACAACTTCTTCATCAGAGGAGGAGTCACTATCGTCAAGTGCTCCCCCTGAGTTGTTAGATGAGCTACCTTGTGAACCAGTTGATGTTGAATCTGGAGCCGGTGGGTTCTAGACATTATACATCAGTATGATTGCCAACTCGTCGTCAGAAGTGGAGAGTGGGATGTTGAAGGACTTAAAGAATCCATCATATTCGAAAAAGAAGGCGGGTCCTTTTCCAGCAGGTGGTGTGGTGTATCTCTGAACATCAACATTACACCACACTTCTACTAGACATGTTGAGTTTTTGTAAACTCTCTTGTTCGGTATGTTGTATCCTAGAAAGATGCCTTCATCTGCCTTCTCGCTGAATTTTCCCTCTAGAGTCATCTTCAGAAGAGTGCACGGAGCGCCAAACGGGTCGAGATACTCTAAGTTAGGTTTACGTCGCTCTAGTAACTCTTAACACGTTTTTCCATCATGCTTAACTACCAGAACTCTATTAAGCGTGTAACATGCATTAGCAACTGCCTCATTCCAGAACTGGATAGGCAGTTTCGAGTCTACTAGCAAGTTCGTGCTGTCTCTATCAAGTTGCGATTCTTCCGTTCAGCAACACCGTTCATCTGAGGAGTGTAAGCAAAGGTAAATTGATGTACAATTCCTCTCTCCTTGTATTAGGCTTCCATCCACTGATTCTTGAATTCGGTTCCGTTGTCTGAGCGCACTTGACGTACCTTCAACTTGTATACGGAATCCACTGTAGTAACTAATTCCTTGAAGGATTCAAATATTTCTGATTTGGACTTTAGAAACATCACCCAAGAGAATCTTGAGTAGTCATCAGTAACTACGTAGCGGTACAAGTCACCTGCTATGCTTCTTGTACTGACTGTACCAAACAAATCCATGTGAAGAAGTTCAAGAGGAAGTTTAATGGAATGAACTTTCTTTTCCTTATGAGACTTCTTCATTTGTTTGCCCTTCTTGCATGCAATAAAGAAATCCGGAAGTTGGAAGTTTTTGACATTGACTCCCCTCACTAGATCATTCTGGATCAAGGGATTCATCTTCTGACGATTTATGTGTCCCATTCTCCTATGCCAGGAGATGGAATCTTTTTCAGTAGCTTCTGACCGAAAGCACCGAACTTCATGGTCCGTTGTGGAGGCCGTTGAAAGGTCCAAGACATAAAGATCTTTATATCTTGAAGCTGTCATTAGGACTTGGTCCTCCGGGATCACGTAGTCCTTTTTT
>BJCM01221372.1:0-15459 GCA_018326385.1 Flaveria bidentis | reverse complement strand
TGGTTACAAAATTTCATCGTTGTATTACATCACAAAAGCTTTATATAAATGGATGCCATCCAAAAGGGCTGAGCAGCTGCCTCGTGCCATCCTCAGCAACACTACCTGCCAACTGGAAAATGCATAAAAGTCAGCGTTGCTGAGTGAGTTCTAGTTTTATAATAAACCATACTTTACTTTTATTAAAAACCATTCATTTCAAGTGTGTGTGATCATACATCACACGTACATACAGATAATATCATTATTATCTTCGTCATTCTTTCAATCGTTATTATAACTTTACTTGCACATCGGATATCTCTCGTACCAATACCATATGCTACACACCGAACAATTTAGCTACTGGGCCGAAGTCAATAAATGAACAGCTGAGCGTATGCCACAGTAGTAGAGGTAAGCGGTAGAGGTACTACACGTTTGGTCGATCACAAAGAAGGACCTGATATCCAATGCTTGCAAGACTTCTTTCATTCGTTCATTAATGCATGCATTCATCATCATGTTCCTTTTCATTCATTCATTAATGCATGCATTCATCATCATGTACCTCTTTCATTATCTTCCACTTTACGTTACATAATACTTCGTTCATTCATTATCATAACACATAAAGTCATGGGAAAGATAAACATACGTCATCATAAGGAACATACATACATAACATACCTCATGTATAACCATGCAACATCAACCTCATTATCATGTATAAACATCAAGCACATATCATTACATGCCAAAGATGCCATCTATGACCTCAAAAGTCAACTTACATAACCCCCGGGAATCTCCTAGGTCAAAGCCTACATTACTCATTTTTTCCAAAAAGTCAGAATTTTTTTCTAAGTGTTCATCCGGATTTTCTACGGTTCATCCGCATTTGCTATAGTTTATCCGCATTTGTCATCCGTATTAGCCTAACTCATCCACATTTCCATACTTAGTCAACAGCTCATCCGCATTGACTCACTTCATCTGCATTGACTTACTTTGCTAATCCGCATTTTCATACTTAGTCAAATGCTCATCCGCATTGACTCACTTCATCCGCATTGACTTACTTTACTCATTCGCATTTCCATACTTAGGCAGATTTCAGAAAATACTTATCAAGTGGATCTAAAACATCATTTTCAATTTCCATACACCCTTCATCATGTTGTAAGCTTAATTCTTACCCTCTAAGCCTTAGAAACACAATCATACATCATCAAACATGCACATAGACACACATCACATCATTATGCACACATTCAAGCATACGGATCCGAAACCCAGTTTAATAAAATCATACATTCATGCATTTCCAGCCCCAAAATCAGTTAAAACCAGTAAAAGAGGTGTCCTAGAACTCACCTTTGCAGTTTTTGAGTATGGCTTCCTCCAAACTCATTTGCAAATTGAATCCAACTGCTAAGGAACCCACTAAAAACATACCCGAACACATACAAACACGTATAAGCATAGACCCGAGGACATAACTGGTCAAGAACACCATAAAAGCATGAATTCTTACCTTGAATTCGAATTCTTCCATCTTGTGCTTCTTCAAACCCGAGCTCTGCTCTTTCTATCTCTAAAATTCGAACTCTGAAGTAAAAGTGGCATGGCATGGGTGGCGATGCTACCTTTTACACCCACTTTTCAAACTTTTTGTCCTTTTGGACACTATTTACCCCTGGACTTCGGTTTTATTTCTTTTCCTTCTTTTCTTTCACCTTATTCATTCTTTTCTTTGACTTTAAATAACCGGGTGTTACATTGACCTCCAATGTTGTTGTGAATGTGTGGTTGAGCATAACCACCATGATCCTGATTTGGTCAATTTCGATAACCAGGTTGATTGCCATAGTCGCCAAAGTCATGTAGGTTTGGTTCCTCCATGTCGACTAGATCTTCAATCCATTATTTCACATAATTAGTGAGATGACTTCGCTCGACTGAAAACCAGTCTTCATTGCTATGATGACTCCCTTCCACATCATGCTGAAAACATGGATTACGAACCTAGAAATCTGGCCTTAGTTGGAAGTGCATAATAGAGGGTTGGTGTTGCACCTCTTGATTCATAGGGACGACCCCCTAAGGTGGAGGTTGCACCGGTTCTGGTTGAGGTGGAGAATCTTCACATGGAGGGAACACGGGTAATGAGATATCTCCCATAGGTGGATTAGGCTGTGGTCCTTCTTGATTTTCTAGATTATTCAACATTCTTGATTGTTACTTTCAGGTATCCTTGAAAGTCTATTGAAATCTGTTGGACTGTTGCTACTGATGTACCTTCTTCAGATCTTACTTTACCAAGAATTTGAGAAGTCCTTGAAATTGATGCTTTGTGAAACACATGACTCTCTCTTAAAGTCTTCTCAATTTTTGGATCAAATTTCAATGGTGATGCCCTTCATGAAAATTTTGTATGCATTAACGTAATGGTTACCTACAGAAAACCCACAAATACCTCGCATAATACTAAACAAGAAACAAATTAAAAAGAAAAACTGAAAAATAAAATCTTTTTGGGTTTTTTTATAAATTTTTAAGAAAACAAGTAAAAATCATTAAACATGAAGGGCACTAATTCCTGGCAATGGCGCCATTTTGATCTGGTTGTAGAGACTCGATAAAAAAGGTTATTATATCGGTCATAACTACCTTTATTATGCAAGAGCAAGTAAGGTCGTCTTTACAGGGAATATGTGAAAAGTGTTTAATTAACGCTACTTGATTAACTCAAAGACTTAAACTTTTGAATTAAAAATTGAAACTTTGAATGAATTAATGATCACAGATGCATAAAGCAAATAAAACTTTTAAAACAAATTTACCTAAATAATAAAAGGCAATTACTTCCAGGTTTTCAATTCTGCAAGATCAACAATTGGTACTTTAAAATTAGAGTTTGTTAGAAACAATACTTCAAGATCTTAACTTTTGATTAAAGTGACAAAAAATGAACAAACTTTTAAGATTTGTTTGTACATAATGTTACCAATTTATCTATATCAAATTGTCTACTTTTATTAATGAGCTCACGATGCAAGGAAACCAAAATCTGATAATCAAGCAAACAACTTTATTTATAAGAATTTTTTTTAAATAAATCAAAACATAAAACATCAATCAATCACACAATGTTCTTACAAAAACCTAATCCAACATACTAATTGTCTCACTTGACAAGAATAGGGAGTTGTATAGAGCTATATGTGGTGTATAATTCTCTAATAGCCCCCTGAACTTTCTTCATTTTTAGTTTTTTCAACCCTATACGCCATGTATGATGGCATACGAGACGTATAAAGGTGTCAATTTATGGGATGCCAAATTGTAATTTGAGGTTTCTATATATTAGTACCCTAGTTTAATCCACTCGTTAGGTATACTCGTACCCTTAATTATAATCCTCAACAATCTAGACTCTACAAAACTAAAGATAGGGCCAACATATACAGAACAATACAACATTACTAAACTAAACTAAACAACCCCTTTAAACCATCAAAGGACACCACTTCATTTTGAGGAATCATCTCCTACAACCTTCACTAGTACTTGATCGGAAGTTATAAGCGTTTTTGTACTCTCGAAAGCAATCAAGAGAACCTAGCCACGCATCATCTTCAATAAATCTTCAATCTTTCTTTGATAATGATGATCAATGATGATAGGGAAGAGGTTAGGAATCTTGAAAGCATCTAAAATCTCCCTGAAATCACATATTTTAGGATAGGAAAAGTTGTTCTCTGACTTGCATATGATGTAGCTTGAATAAACTTGAAGATCCATAAAACCCGGAAGCTTGTTGGGGACCGACGTATTATACGCCTTCCATGGACCAATCATACGCCCATATCAGCCTCCATAAAACCCGGAAGTTCTCTGATAAGCCGCCAATATGCCGCCCGATGTATTATACACCCAAATCTGGTGAATCATACGCCAGTATGCTTCTAATTATGCCTTTTCTTGTAACTTTTGATATTTACATCTTTAGTCCTTGTAATTCTGTGTTTTGCTTCTTTTCATCCGTGTAAGGCCCCATTCCCGGAAAGCCTCATAGTTGGTAAATCATAGTATAAAATCATTTTAATAACAAAACATTGGAGCGGAATTAAATAGACATTCATGAAATTTGTAAATCATATTGTACTCATACATTTGTCTTTGAAAATAGGGTAAAAACATAGTACTTGTCTTAAATTAAAATAAAAGTTTTCATAAACAGGAATGCCATCCATTACCCTCCAAGTAGCTGCCAAACTGGTGCCATCCTCAGCATCAACATTTACCTGCCAAATATTATACATAAGAGTCAGCATTGTTGAGTAAGTTCTAGTTTTAGTTAATATAAGAATATATAAACTTTATCCATCATATAATGACCATTCATACATCATAATACATAAAATTTTGTGTTTTAATAAGCATGTTCATTATCTTCCATTCTTTTGTTATCTTTCACTTCATCATAAACAAGATTGCATAAAGCAAGAGCTCCCTATTGATTGACAATGAATGTCAATCCCTGTCGCTACACATCGTCATGGTAGCTAACCCCCGATAGTTGATCCACACTACAAGGCACATAGCCCGCTCATGAATACGGATCCATCATCATACATCAGACTCATATAAGTTAAGTCTATCATAGTGCTTGCAAGACTTTTCATCATCATATGGGCCCAGGTAACATTCATTAAGTTTCACTTTTTATTAGTATTATCTTCTATTTTAATATATATTACTTAACTTATTGAGTACACAACATACCAAGTACAATCCTTCATAAAACATAACTGACCCTCCACGGGACGGCGGGGGTTCGGGGTTGTAAGCCTTGACAGTGGGGTCCTATGGGCTTCAGCCCCTAGTGGGGTCCAAGGTGCAACGCCTAAAACCTCTTAAAATCTTGTCGTTTAAAAACGTATATTTAGAATGCATAATAGCCTCAAAACATAGAAAAGCTTATAAATAAGGGGATCTAGAACTCACCTAGATGCAGTGAGAAGCTTCTAAACTAAGCTTTTTAAGCTAGGATCACACTTCACAACCTACATATAAGTTAACACCTAAGGGCTATATGTGGTGTATAATTCTCTAATAGCCCCCTGAACTTTCTTCATTTTCAGTTTTTTCAACCCTATACGCTATGTATGATGGCATACGAAACGTATAAAGGTGTGAATTTATGGGATGCTGATTTCTAATTTGAGGTTTCTATATATTAGTACCATAGTTTAATCCAATCGTTAGGTATACTTGTACCCTTAATTATAATCCTCAACAATCTAGACTCTACAAAACTAAAGTTGGGGCCAACATATACAGAACAATACAACATTACTAAACTAAACTAAACAACCCCTTTAAACCATCAAAGTACACCACTTCATTTTGAGGAATCATCTCCTACAACCTTCACTGGTACTTGATCGGAAGTTATAAGCGTTGTTGTACTCTTGAAAGCAATCAAGAGAACCTGGCCACGTATCATCTTCAATAAATCTTCAATCTTTCTTTGATAAAGATGATCAATGATGATAGGGAAGAGGCTAGGAAGCTTGAAAGAACCTAAAATCTCCCTGAAATCACCTATTTTCGGATAGGAAAAGTTGTTATCTGACTTGCATATGATGTAGCTTGAATAAACTTGAAGATCCATAAAACCCGGAAGCTTGTTGGGGACCGGCGTAATATACACCTTCCATGGGCCAATCATACGCCCATATCAGCCTCCATAAAACCCAGAAGTTGTTCTCTGATACGTCGCCAATACGCCGCCTGATGTATTATACGCCCAAATCTGGTGAATCATACGCCGGTATGCTTCTAATTATGCCTTTTCTTGTAACTTTTGATATTTACATCTTTAGTCCTTGTACTTCCGTGTTTTGCTTCTTTTCATCCGTGTAAGGTCCCATTCCCGAAAAACCTCACAATTGGTAAATCATAGTATAAAATCATTTTAATAACAAAACATTGCAGCGGAATTAAATAGGCATTCATGGAAATTTGTAAATCATATTGTACTCATACATTTGTCTTTCAAAATTGGGTAAAAACATAGTACTTGTCTTAAATTAAAATAAAAGTTTTCATAAACAGGAATGCCATCCATTACCCTTCATGTAGCTGCCAAACTGGTGCCATCCTCAGCATTAGCATTTACCTGCCAAATATTATACATAAGAGTCAGCATTATTGAGTAAGTTCTAGTTTTAGTTAATATAAGAATATATAAACTTTATCCATCATATAATGACCATTCATACATCATATTACATAAAATTTTGTGTTTTAATAAGCATGTTCATTATCTTCCATTCTTTTGTTATCTTTCACTTCATCATAAACAAGATTGCATAAAGCAAGAACTCCCTATTGATTGACAATGAATGTCAATCCCTATCGCTACACATCATCATGGTAGCTAACCCCCGATAGTTGATCCACACTACAAGGCACATAGCCCGCTCATGAATACGGATCCATCATCATAAATCAGACTCATATAAGTTAAGTCTATCATAGTGCTTGCAGGACTTTTCATCATCATACGGGCCTAGGTAACATTCATTAAGTTTCACTTTTTTTAGTATTATCTTCTATTTTAATATATATTACTTAACTTATTGAGTACACAACATACCAAGTACAATCCTTCATAAAACATAACTGACCGTCCACGGGACGGCGGGGGTTCGGGGCAGTAAGCCCTGACAGTGGGGTCCTATGGGCTTCAGCCCTTAGTGGGGTCCAAGGTGCTACGCTTAAAACCTCTTAAAATCTTGTCGTTTAAAAACGTATATTTAGTATGCATAATAGCCTCAAAACATAGAAAAGCTTATAAATAAGGGGATTTAGAACTCACCTAGATGCAGTGAGAAGCTTCTAAACTAAGCTTTTTAAGCTAGGATCACACTTCACAACCTACAAATAAGTTAACACCTATGGGGGTTAATTTATGTTAAATTCGATGCTAATTTCGCTTCCAGATAAGTAGATCCGCTGCCAGTTTCGCTACCAGCTTCCATGGCTGAGAAATTACCTGCGAAACTATTGTTTGGTAGCTTGAATATGCAATTTCCCTGGATAAGCATACAGTTTAACAGATCGAGTTGAAATGACGAACCAACCTGTTTTTAACCCAAAATCACAACTTTTTTACATCCAAACCCGTTGTTTATCATCCATGAAACTATATCTAAGCTTTTTACATGTTTTCATGCGTTATAATGTGACCTTTATGCGATTCTTTGCAACTTTTCAAAACCCGAAACCATAGAATCCAGGTTTGATCTACAGAGCGGTTTAGAGGCTGATTCTTACCTGGATTTCTTGTTTTTTTTGTTGTGGTCTAATGCTCAATCACCCAGATCTTCAATCTCTTAACCTTTGAAGCTCCAAATCTTGAGTTTTCTTTACTTTCTCTCTCTACTATCTCTCTAAAACATGGTGGCTTAGGTTACAAATAAGGAAGATGGTGCCTGGTTAGGTTGGTTAAGGGGCTGATTATGGGCCCTTAATCAATTAGGCTCTTGCCCATAAGCCTAATTTAGCCCATAACCCATTTCATTCCTTTATTTTTTTATATTAAATACCCACTAATTAAGCCCATTAGTATTGATGACTTGTTTTAATATTTCCAGCATTACAATCCAAAGTACAAGGTTTGGCACTTTGGCCTTGTTCTAACACTTAATCACCTATCCAATTCGGATTTCATCAATAACAATTCTTGAATCATAAAAGGCTTCATATTTGTCTTCTTTTCATCACATATAGCATTGGGTGTTATAATGGCTTTCTTTTGTTTTTAATGGATAATATTGGGTATGATCTAAAAAATAAAATAAAAACTAAAAAGATTTTTCAATTCTGAAGGTTTGATCCTAAGTTCTTTATTATCTTTATGCATAACTTGGTTTCTTGCTTGAAACATTTCATGTGACTTATTCTTTTAACTGTAGGAACTTAATGTAACCTATGCATGAAAGGTCCACCTTCTAGTTTCTTACCTCCGATTAGATAAATCTAAAGTCTTTTTTCTCTTTTAAACATCAGAATGAATCTAACCATGACTAAGAACCAAGAACTATGCTTAAGTAGGTAATTAGTTAATGACTTTTACTTAAAAATTCAATCTTTATATCTTTTCAAGCTTGCTTAGGACATTTTTTCAAAAAAAAAATTCAATTTTTGGTGGCACTATTCTTATTTGTTTCCCCCATCCCCACACTTAGGATATATTGTCCCCAATGTATGATTTTTAAAACATGAATAAACATGGTGAGCATGAATAAACAAGATAAGTAAGGAGTACATAGACCTGATCGTTAGTGAGAGCCTTCAGTAAATGACTTGCGCCTCCCCACACTTGAGCGCTTGCGTCTACTACAAGATTGAACTACAAAACAAAAGAAAGAACAAATAAACTAATAAAAGAAGTAAAACTCACTTCAATCAAAACATAAAACTTCAATTAATCACTTAATTTTCATTATAAGAAGCAAATCCAACATATTGTCTCACTTGACAAGAATTGTACTCCTAAAAGAAATCAAGAGAACCTAACCACGTATCATCTTAAATAAATCTTCAATCTTTCTTTGATAATTATGATCAATGATGATAGGAAGATGTTAGGAAGCTTGAAGCATCTAAAATCTCCTTTAAATCACCTATATGCAGTTGTCAAAAGTTGTTCTCCGACTTGGATTTGATGTAGCCTGAATAAACATGAAGATCCATAAAATCTGGAAGTTTGTTGGGGACCGAGATATCATACGCCCACCATGGGTGTATCATACACCCACCATGGGCATATCATACACCCATATCAGCCTCCATATGCCCATCTTTCGGTTATTGTGTCCAATATGCCTATTGATACGTTGCTCAATGTATTATACGCCCGAATCTAGCGTATCATACGCTAGTATTTCCTTGTAGTTACGTGTTTTGCATCTTTTCACCCAAAATAAGCTTCCTTTAGCTCCAAAACCCAATGAATCAAAACACAAACAACTTGAATCTATTCTACCATAATCATGATGTAAAATCAAGTTGTTATATTAATTAACACTAATATATTAGCACGTGATCACCGCCTCACTTGTAAAGGGTTCCTTTATGAGTTAAGAGAGTTAAGGGTTGTGCTAGTTTCTAGAATCCTTCTATGAAATGCCGATAGTAGCCCACTAACCCAAGAAATTATTGAATGTTAGTAGGCTTCATCGGTGTTGGCCAATTCTTGATTGCCTCAATCTTAGAAGGATCAACATTGATTGACATTCTCATTAACCACATGCCCTAGGAACTGTACCTCTCTCTCATCTAGAAGTCATATTTGGAAAACTGGGCATATAGCTGTTCGGTTTTTAGAAGCTCTAGAATAGTCCTTAAATGTTCCTCATGTTCCTCCCTAATCTTGTTATAAATAAACACGTCATCAATGAAGATAATGACAAACTTGTCTAAATGGGATTTACAAATACGGTTCATGAGATCCATAAAGACTACATGAGCTTTTTTCAAACCTAATGGCATGATTACAAACTCAAAGTGCCCATATTGAGTTCTGAACCTTGTTTTTGATATGTCTTCTTCTTGAACTCTAAGCTGATGATATCCAAACCTCAAATCAATCTTTGAGTAGTAAGTCGATCCTTTTAGTTGATCAAACAGGTCGTTAATATGTGGAAGAGGGTAACGATTCTTTATGGTAACCTTTTTGAATTCCCGATAGTCAATGCATATTTGAAAGGTTCAATCTTTCTTCTTCACGAACTACATGGGTGCTCCCTAATATGAAGAACTTGGAGGTATGAAGCCTTTATCTAACAGTTCTTGTAACTATTTCAAGAATTCTTGAAGCTCGTTTAATGCCAAATGATATGGCGGCCAAGTGATAGGGGTAGCTCCTGGAGTCAACTCGATGGGAAACTCTACGTGCCTTAATGGAGGAAGGTCAGGCAAGTCCTTAGGAAATATTTCAGGAAAATCTCTAATAACAGGAATATCTTCTAGTCGGTTCTCCTCAATTGTGTTTTTAGTAACTAGGTCTAAAATCACTGAATGCCCTCAAACACTTCTGAACTTCATGTAAGAGATGATGCCGACCACAACACCACTCTTGTCACCTTCCCGCGTGAGTATCTTTCCCTCAGGCAAAGGCAGTCCGATGAGCTTCTCATGAAAAATAATTTCAGCTTGGTTCTTAGCCAACCAATCCATGATGAAAACAATATCAAAGCTACCGAGGGTAATAGATAGAAAATCAATATCGAAATCATGCCCAGACAAACTTATCTTACAACCTTGGTATATATGTGTAGACTCCATGATCTTACCATCAGCTATTTCTACTGTATAGTTCGTGTCTAAGGCTGTAGAGTTAATATCTAGTAATAGAGTGAACTAATCCTATTAGCACTAGTATCAAATAGCATAGATGCAACACAACCATTGATAAGAAATTTGCTGGTTACAGTAAAAGGATTATTATGAGCCTCACCTATACCAATGGCGAAGGCTCTACATTTGGCACCACTATTTCCATTTCCATTTTTGTTTCCATTTCCATTGGCATTGCAGTTATTAGTACTATTTCCATCACCATTGTACTTCTTCAGTTTCGGGAAGTTTCTCTTTAAGTGCTTGGGTTGACCACACTCGTAGCAGCCCTTTTGTTCCTCCTAGTGTGTTGTGTGCTTAGCTACTAAGTTCATATGACAATTCTTAGCAGCATGCCCAAACTTACCACATATCTCATAAGTGTTATTGTTTAAAGGACCATTGTGGTGGTAATTGTATTTGTTACACTTAGGTAACGTCCTATTGTAGCCACCACCGTACTATGGTGAAGAGAATGATTGTTTACTTGAATGAGAGTTGTCGAACTTCCAAGACTATTGTGATTGGTTCTCAGATGTGTTATGGTTGTTGTTATGACTAGACTCTTATTTCCTTTTATTCTTACTATCAAAGGGTGGTTGATGTAGAACCACGCGAGGGTAACTTACCCTGCGTTACCGCCTGGTCCGTTTGCCTATGGGCCAATCTGATCGCCTCCTGTATGGTGTTTGGTTTGGAAGTAGTCACCATACTCTAAGTTTCAGGTGACAGCCCATGAAGATACATCTTAATCCTCAAGGAAGGAGGGTTGACCATGTTGGAGCACAAGGTAGCAAGCTTGTGAGATCAAGTGGTGTACGCCTCAATCTTGGAACTTGTCATCTAGAGGTTCTAGAATTCTACCTCTAAGTTCTGCATCTTTTCATGGGGCAGTATTCTTCTTTCATCAGGGTCTTGAAATCCTCCCAGGTTGTCTAGTTGGCAGTGTCAACACCCACCATCTAAACCTAGGTGTTCCAACAGGATAGTGTAACACCATCCACAGTGTCGGTGACGTACTTAACCCGATTTTCCGCTAGGCATTTACATATCTCAAATACTGATTCGAGTTTTTCAAACCAACTTAGGAGTCTTACGGCTCCTTCTGCTCCAATGAACGGATTGGGTTTACAGTCCATAAAGGACTTGAATGTGCAGGCTCCTTGACCTGTAACAAATTTAGATCAGAACTTTTGAATTTTGAATGGATGTTACAATTTCACAAGAGTGACGGAACGTTAATGTCATGAATGAATTTGGTATTGCTTACCGATCGGAGCGGCCTATGGGTTTTGAGTTGTGATTGGCGAGTGCATTAGCTACATGTTGATTGATTATAGCCGCCAGCTCTGCAGGTGTCATGTTGATGGTGCTATGACCACGTCCCGGTCCCTGACCACGTCCAGTCTTTCTTAACAATCACAACATACAAAAATAAGTAATATGAAACTAATCTACTTCATTAAAGTATAAGTAATTAGACGAATTTAGCACACACGCAACTAATGGGTTCAAATAATAATTTCTTATTAAATAAATTGTAAATGCGTCCATAATAAATCAAACCAAATACTAAAATTCAAAAACATCAGTTGAATGGGAAACAACCCTTCCCATCTAGTTGTGAAAATAAACGAAATTCTAATGGATAGAAAAATAATATAGATAGACTAGGAAATCAATTAGAATTGATGGATCCTGCATTGTTTTCAGGTTCATCAATTGGCTGCTTATCGCGCTCTTCCTCCGGTTCCTCTACCGAATTCTCCTTCTCTGGTGCCTCCTCTGGTTCCTCTTCAGGATATTTTTCCTCAAGTTTAGGCATTGCAATCTGAACGAAGACATGAACCTCTAGGTTTTTGAGTCGTTGTTCTCCAGCATTGACTCGCCTGTCCAATCCAGTAACACGGTCCACTTCATTGTTGTAGTGATTTACAAAATTATCAAACAATCTCTTTAGTTTTTTGATTTCCTCAGTAGACTCTCACGTTATCTTCTTCAGCATCATGTTTTCATTCTCCAGTTTAGCAAAATGTGTAGGGTGGCTGCCAAAGCTACCATGGCCTGCTCAGGAGGACAAGGAAAGGGTGGTAAAGTAGGAGCATTTGGATTCCTAGCCGGGGTAGACCTAGTATGAGTTTGGCATCCAGGAGGTAAAGGAATGTTCTTCTCCTGAATCAGGTTGGTCATATACTCGGGGTAATACTCCAATCTATGAACTAGTGGGTACTCGGGTAAAGCAAATATCTGATCATATTCAAACTCCTCATTGTTATTATGACATAATGGTCAATGATATGGACCCATAGGTGGAGGTATGGAATCATAGTGAATAGGTCTCTTGCCTCGGGAAGAAGAATAAGGCATAAATAATGATGATGCCATTTCTACAAAGAACCGCTAATAGGATTGAGTAATGTCAAGCAATCTAGTAAGTAAATCAAATAGATAAGGCCAACTAATGAAACTAAACATGTTTATGTGTGTGTAACTATGGCATCAAGCTATAATCTAAATGCAATGCAAATGAAATGAAAATTTGTTTTAGTTCGCTATAACCATCGGCTCTGATACCAATTTATCACACCCTCAAATTCCACAAATGGGATAATACCATAAGGCGCGTGACATGCCAAGATCTCAGTAACTAGTTACACCAAACGACACAATAGTTACAAAACATAATGGCATCTTAATATTAAAGTTTCCTAAAATCAGAGTTAAATATGAAAACATGAAAGTAAATGCGGAAGCGTATTAATTTATAATTCAAGTGGTCCAACACGTGAGAAACCAAACAGTATTGTTGGACCTTATATGCCCAAGACACATACAAGATTGATGTGGTTAGTACGTTATGATCCAAGTCGGGTCATACCCAATAACAAGCTATACAAACACGAATAAATGTTTGTTTGTTGATAAGATCATACAAATAAACATTGACACCAATTTAGAAAATGGTTTTCTAAAACATTGCTTTGTAATAGAACAACATTATATGGATAGTTTGTTCATGAGATTTTATTTGTTTCATTATTTAAGTTGGTTAAATAAAAACAAATAAAAGTGTGTTAAGGATATAAAATTAAAATAGATTTTAATTTTATAAATTAAGGGATGAAAAAGTACAAATTATAAAAGTTTCAAAATGGGGGGAAACCCATTTTGGAACAAGATTCGGCCGCCCCAAAGGTGGGGTCTTCATGAGTCTTTTAGTCTTGGTTCTTTCAAGATTTTACACTCTCTTGCACTCTTCCTTCTCTCCTCTCTCAAAGACACACCTTCTCTCTCACACACAAGCAATAGAACCTCCAAAACAAGGCTGATTTTCGGACTAAGAAGCTGAAAAAGGGGCTGTAATTTTCAGGTTTATGGAGGAGCTAAAGAAGAGTTATCTTTGGTGTTGCATCCTAACAAGCAAGGTGTTTGAAGAGCTTGTGGGAATCACTACTTGAGGCCTCCTCCTTTGAAGGATAGACACATTCAACAACATCATCATCTACCTCTTTTCATCTACAACATCTTGTTCGAGAAAGGTTGATTCTATGAACACCCTATGGTTGTTTTGTTATGTTTGATAGCATATTATTTCACATACATTTTGATCCTTATTCTTGGGTTTTTGTTTATGTTTTAAAGTGGCAAAATTTTCAGATTGATAACCATATGTTAAAACATATTTTCCGCTGCATTTTTATAGTTTAAATGGTTAAACTAGTTAGTGTTTCATGTGACATAACCCAACAATGGCATCTAGAGCCGGTTATTAGGAATATGTGCTTCAAAAGGTCTTGAAAAGTTATTTTTCATGGACCTTTTCAACCCATTAGGGTTTGTTTTGTTGTGGATGTATGAATCCCTTATGTTTCAAGGTTTAATCTTGCATGCTTTAGTTTAAACCTTGAAAGATTTACATCAGAAGGTTGATTGTGTTGTTTGGACAACCTTAAAGTTTTAGTTCATGTTTGCTGAAACTTTAGGGCTGAAATAAGGGGTTCACTATTGTTCTTGGATGTTGAATATGTTTCTCATTATGGTGCATAACACAGCCTTGGCCTTATGTGTTTGGTTTTGGTTGATTGTTGTATGTCATGTTGGTTTTGTTTATTGGAAGGGTTGTAATTTGTGTTTTGTATCATGGGTGGTAATTTATTTATTCATTTGGTTATGTAATAAATAGATTAGGTGCATTTCTTTTATTAGAAAAATTATATTGGGATATAATTTTTGTAAAAGAAGATGCACAAGATGAAGACTCAAAAAAGGACACAAAAAAACATGGACACTTGAAGCTTTTGGATGTGGATTCAAGTTGGAGTTCATGGACACATTTTGATATGTCATCTCTACCCTTAGGAAAGACCTTATGACAACACTTGTGATGGCAAACAAGTGTGGTAACTTAGTGGCTATGGTTATGCACTCATGTTTGTATGTTTATGCTTGTTTGGATGTTTGTTGTTTGATTGTTTGGTTGTCATTTGGTTATGCATAACAAACCCATTAACAACCTTAACAAGCTGAAATTTTGATGGTTCTTTATCATTAAGTGGTTAATAAAAGGTTATTAAAAGGATTAATGGTTTGAAAGCATGAAAATAAAAGGTACATAAAGTTTTCTAAACTAAGATTATGAAAACTTAAATTTCTTTTTTAAACAAGTTCAACACCGTCCTTTTGCACAACACTTGAGTTATTTGGAAACTCTTAGTGGGATAAAGGTCACCTAACCATTTTGAGGGAACTTGTGACTTGAGGTGGGGATACCATATTTGTGGGATAAAGGTCACCTAAGCACTTATGTTGGAAAACTCACATGTGTGTGCAAGTAGGGTAACTTGATTTGCAAACCATGTTAAATGGATCACCTATAATATGGTTTACAAAGGTGTTGATGGGATATACATGCCGACTATACATATGATGTTTTAAAGTCGATCCTATACCCTAGAAGTTGCAAAGGGTTTTTGACCACCTTGTTAATTTAAATAATGGGATAAAGGTCACCTAACCACTATTTAAATGTAACATTGGATTCTAGATTTAAAATTGTGTAAGACA